>CAUYQG010209094.1:0-14654 GCA_963574415.1 Tarsius wallacei
TTCATGTTGCGCTATTAATTTTTCTGGGAGAATCCCCTCATAGTTTCCAATGAAGCAACTATAAACAGAGAAAATAGATAACCTACAGAATGGGGGAATATATTTGCAAATTATGCATCTGACAAAGTCCTAATATCCAGAAACTCTAAGAAATTTAAATGAATCAACAGGAAAAAACAAACAAACAAAAAACCCAGCAAAAAGTGAGCAAAGAACATGAACAGATAATTCTTAGAAAAAAACATCCGAATGGCCACCATAATATGAAAAATGCTCAACATCACCAATCATCAGAGAAATACACGTCAAAATCACAATGAAATACCATCTCACACCATTCAAAATGGCTATGATTGAAAAGTAAAAAACAAACAAACAACATATTTTGGCAGATTGCAGGGAAAAAGGAATACTCATACTCTGTTGATAGGAATGTAGGCTAGTCTGGCCCCTGTGGAAAGCAGTTTGAAGATTTCTCAGAGAACTAAAAATAGACCTATATGTGACCCAGCAATCTCACTACTGGATATGTACCCAAAGGAGCATAAATTTTCCTACCAAAAAAACACTTGCACTTGTATGTTTATCGCAGCACTATTCACAATAGCAAAAGCATGTAATCAACCAAGATACCTATCAACGGTGGACTAGATTTTTTAAAATGTGGTACACAGACGCTACGCAATACTATGCAGTCATAAAAGAGAGTGAAATCCATGGCCTCTGCAGCAACATGGATACAGCCAGAGGCCATTATTCTGGAGGAATTAACACAGAAACAGAAAACTGAATCTTGCACGTTCTCACTTATAAGTGAGAGCTAAACACTGAGTGCACACAGGCATGAAGATGGGAACAACAGACACTGGAGACTCCTAAAGGGGGAATGAGAAGATAAGGGCGAAGTGTTGAAAAACTGTCTACTCGGTACCATGCTCACCATTTGGGTGACAGGTTTAATAGAAAACCAAACCTCCCCATCACTAAATATACCCATGTTACAAACCTGCACATGTATCCCTTGAATCTAAACAACAGCAACAGTTCTATACTTCTTTTAAATTTGTAAACATTAAGGGTTGCTTTTTGTGTTGCCAAGTTCTGTGTCTAGACAAATGCATGACAATTAGACACCGTTATAGTGTTATACAGAATAGTTTTTTTCATTTTTTTTTTTTGAGTTGGAGTCTCACCCTGTCGCCCAGACTGGAGTGCAGTGGCCGCTTCCGGCCACCGCAGCCTCGACCTGCTGGGCTCCGGCGATCCTTCCGCCTCAGCCTTCCAAGTCGCTGGAACTACAGGTGCGCACTACCACGCCCGGCTAGTTTTTGATTTTATTGTAGAAATGAGGTCTCACCAAGTTGCCCAGGCGGGTCTCGAACACACAGGCTCAGGCAATCCACTCACCTCAGCCTCCCAAAGCGCAGGATTACAGGCTGAGTCACCGAGCCTGGCTACAGAATAGTTTTACCTTAAAAGTTTTTGCATCGTTTTTAAAAAAGTTTTCTTCACCCTAACCCTTCCAGTCTCTGTCACTCAAATCTTTCATCCTGTCTGTATGGCTTTGCCATTTTTAGAATGTCATATAAATAGAATCATATACTAAGTAACCTTTTCAGAATGGCTTCTTTCTCTTTTTTTAATTTTTTTAAAGTTTCGGGGTACAATTCAGGGTTAGGTATACCAATGGTCATTGTGTAGGTAAAGTTTGACCTCACTTTGGTTCCCACTTTACCTGATTTGAGGTCAAGTACCCTTATTGATGAGGTGTGCCCCCTTTCCCTCCCCTGGTAGTTTCCCTGCTACTGCCAATCCCTTTCATATAGTATTATGAAATTGTTCAGGGTCCGCTTATGAGTGAGAACATGTGATACTCAGTTCTTTGTATCTGTGATAGATCACTCAGTATTATAGACTCTAAGTCCATCCAAGTTGCTGTGAAATTCATAAATTTGTCCTTTTTTATGGCTGCATAATATTCCATCATGTATATGTACCACATTGTTTTTATCCAATTGTTTTTCAATGGGCAACATGGTTAGGTCCATATTTTTGCTATTGTGAATAATGCTGCAATAAACATGCGCGTGCACATATCTTTTTAACAGAGTGAT
The DNA here is from genome assembly GCA_963574415.1 of Tarsius wallacei. NCBI lineage: Eukaryota > Metazoa > Chordata > Mammalia > Primates > Tarsiidae > Tarsius > Tarsius wallacei. The sequence continues at coordinate 2,115 of CAUYQG010209094.1, forward strand.
TTGATTTCCTCCAGGTAAATTCCCAGAAGGGGGACTGCAGGGTTTTATGGAAGGTCGATGTTTAGATGTTTTAGGAATCGCCACACTGTTTTCCACAGAAGTTGTACTAGTTTACACTCCCACCAACAGTGCAGAGGTGTTCCCTTTTCCCCTGCATCCCCTCCAGCATCTGCTGTTTTTTGAGTTATTGATGATGGCCATTTTGACTGAGTTAGGTGGTATCTCAGTATAGTTTTGATTTGCATTTCTTTGATGATTTGTGAGATTGAGCATTTTTTCACATGTCTGTTGGTTGCTCATATGTCTTCTTTTGAGAAGTGTCTATTTATATCTTTTGCCCACTTTTTAATAGAGCTGTTTGTTTGTTTATTTTTCTTTTCAGTACATTTTAGTTCCTTGTAGAGCCTGAATGTTAGGCCTTTGTGAGATATACAGTTGGCAAATATTTTTTCCCATTCTGTGGACTGTCTCACCACTCTCTTGACAGTTTCTTTTGCTTTGTAAAAGTTTTTCAGTCTGATGAAGTCCCACTTGTCTATCTTATCTCTTCTGGCATGGGTATCTGGGGTTTTGACCAGGAATTGGTTGGCAGTTCCAATTTTCATAAGGGTGTCTCCTGCATTTTCTAAGGTTCTTATAGTTTGAGTTTTTACATTTAGGTCTTTGGTTCATTTAGAGTTGATTTTTGCGTATGGTCATAGGTAGGGGTCTTGTTTTAATCTTCTGCATGTGGTCAGTCAGTTTTCCCAGCACCATTTACTGAATAAGTTCACCTCTCCCCATCGCTGTTAGTGGAGGCTTTGTTAAAGATGAGTTTGTTGAGAAATTGAGGTTTTGCTTCCCGAATCTCTAACCTGTCCCATTGGTCTATATGCCTGTTCTTGTACCAATATCAGGCTCTTTTGATTATTGTAGCCTTATAATAAAGTTTAAAGTCTGGTATTGTGATACCTCCCACTTTGTTTATTTTGCTAGAGATTGTTTTGGTTATTTGTGGTCATTTGTGTTTCCATATGAATTTCTGTATTGTTGTTTCCAGGTCTGAGAAGAATGATACTAGCAATTTAATGGGTAGTGCATTAAATCAGTAGACTGCTTTGAGTAGGATGGACATCTTAACATCTTAACAATGTTGATTCTCCCAATCCATGAGCATGGAATATTTTCCATTTGTTTGTGTCATCTTTGATTTCTCTGAGCAGTGTTTTGTAGTTTTCATTGTAAAGGTCTCTCACTTCTCTGGTTAGGAAGATGCTAAGGCATTTTTTTTTTTTGTAGTTATTGTGAATGGAATTATGCTTTTTATTTGGGTTTCTGTTTGTTTATTGTTGGTGTATAGGAATGGCAACTGTCTTTTCAACATTTATTTTATACCCTGAGACTTTGCCAAAGTTCTTTATCAGAGCAAGGATGTTTTTGACAGATTCTCTTGGGTTTTCAAAGTATAGGATCATGTCATCTTAACTTCCTCTTTTCCTATTTAGATACTCTGATTTCCTTCTCTTGCCTGTTTGCTCTAGCTAGAACTTCCAACACTATGTCAAACAGGAGGGGTGAGAGTGGGCAGCCTATCTTGTTCTGATTTTCAGGGAAAATGCTTTCAATTTCTGTTTAGCAGTATGTTGACTAGTTTATAATAGATGGCTCTTACTATTTTGAGGTATGTTCCATCTAGGCCTAGGTGTTCAAGCATTTTTAATCAAGAAGGGGTGCTGGATTTTATTGAAAGCTTTTTGCATGTCTATTGATATAATCATGTGGTTCTTGTTTTTATGTCTTTTGATGTATTTAATTACATTTATGGTCTTGTGGATGTTGAACTAGCCCTGCATCCTGGGGATGAAGCTTACTTGGTCATGAAGGATGTTTTTTGAGATGTGTTGCTGGATCTGGTTTGCTAGAGTCTTGTTGAGAATTTTAGCGAATATGTTCATCAAAGATATTGATCTGTAGTGCTCTTTCTTTGTTGGATCTTTACCTGGTTTGGGTATCGATATGATGTTAGCTTCATAAAATGATTTGGGGAGCATTCCATACTTCTAGGTTGCCTGGAATACTTTCAATAGGATTGGTATCAACTCCTCCTTGTATGTTTTAGAGATTCTGCTGAAAAGCCATCTGGTCCAGGACTTTCTTTTTGTAGGTAGTTTTCTTATGACAAAGTCAATTTCCTGGATTGTTATTGGTCTATTTATGGTCTTGATTTCTTCTTGTTTCAACCTGGGGAGGTTGTGTGATATCAACAAGTCCTTCATTTCATTTAGGTTTTCAGGTTTGTATCAATACAAGTGTACATAGTAATTTCTGATAATCTTTTGTATTTCTTTGGGGTCAGTTGTGTCAGTTCTTTGGGGTCTTTTGCATTTCTGATTGTGTTTATTTGAACTTTTCCTCTCTTTTTCTTGGTCAATCTGGTTAGGGGTCCATCAATCTTGTTTATCCTTTCAAAGAACCAGATTTTTGTTTCATTGATTTTTTGTATTATATTTTTGTCTTCTATGTCCTGAATTTGGGCTTTTATTTTGGTGATCTGGATTCTTCTGCTGAAGTTAGATTTTGGTGGTCTTGCTTTCCAGCTCCCTTGGGTGATTTGTTAGGCTGTTAACTTGTGACCATTCCATTTTCTTCATGTGTGTTCATAGAGATATGAATTCCCCTCTTAATACTGTTTTCATGACATCCCAGAGATTTTGGTAAGATGTTTCTTCATTTTCATTCATTTCCAGGAATCTTTTAATTTCTGTTTTGATTTCTGTGTTGACCCAGGAGTTGTTCAGCATCAGGCTGTTTAGCATCCATGTGTTTGTGGGTTTTGGGGGAACTTTGCTGATGTTGGTGTTTATTTTATTCCACTGTGGTCTGAGAAGGTGCATGGTAGTATTTCAATCTTATGATATATGTTTATGCTTGATTTATGGCCAAGGATGTGGCCAATCTTACAGTATATTCTATGTAGTGATGAGTAGAATGTATATTTTGTGGTTGTTGGGTGGAGTGTTCTGCAGGTATCTATTAAGTCCATTTTGTCAAGCATCAAGTTGGGGTTCCAGATCTTTTTGATTTTTTGGCCTTGATGATCTGTCCAGGGTTGTTAGTTTAAGTCCCCAGCTATGATAGTGTTAGAGTCAATATCTTTTTTTAGTTTACCTAGAAGCTGCTTTATGAAAGTTGGTGTCCTATGCTGGCTGGATGCATGTTTAGGATGAATATTTCTTGTTGATGGATTGAACCTTTTATCATTATGTAGTGACCTTCTGTATCTTTTAAAATTTTTGATAGCTTAAGGATATTTTGTCTGATATTAAGCTTGCAACTCCTTCTTTCTTTTGTGTTCCATTCACTTGAAAATTTGTTTTCCATCTTCTTTCTTTGAGTTTGTGAGTGTCCTTTCTAGTGACATGAGTGTCCTAGAGACAGCATATTCCAGTACCATGTTTTTTAATCCAGTTTGCCATTCTTTGTCTTTTCAGTGGTGCATTTAATCCATTCACATTCAGGCTAATTATTGAGATGTGAGAGTTTATCCCTGTCATGAGGTTCTTAGAGAGTTTGCTGTTGTTGTTGTTATTTGTTTGTTGACTTTCTTTTGATTTGGGGGGTTGATTTATGTGTGTTTTCAATCTTTTTCCTGCATTCTTGGGAAAAGTGTGGTGGGGTTTTTTTCTTTCTTTCTTACTTGCTGAAGTGTTTCTTGTAGAGCTGTGTGGAGGTGGCATAAACTCTTAGGGATTGAATGTCTGGTAAGGATTTTAATTCTCCATCGCTGATGAAACTTCGTTTAGCTGGGTACGAAATTCTTGGTTGAAAGTGAAATTTTTTATCTTTGAGAACTTTGAAAATTTGACTCTAGTCTGTTCTAGACTGTAGTGTTTCTGTAGATAAGTCTGCTGCTATTCTAATTGGTCTTCCCCAATAGGTAGTCTGATCTTTCTCTCTTGTTACCTTTAGGATTTTTTCTTTTATTCCTACTTTGTATAAGCAAATTACTATGTGTCTAGTAGTTAGTCTTCTCATTTTATGTCATGCAGGGATTCTCTGAATCTCTGGTATTTGAATGATTACATCTCTGATGAGATGAGGAAAGTTTTCTTGGACAATTTCATGAAATATTTGTTTCAGATTGGTCTCTATCTGCCTCAGGAATGCCAATTAATCTTAGGTTCAGACTCTCGATATAATTGCTCATCTCTTGGAAGCTTTGTTCCATCTTTTAAAATTTCTTTTCTATGTTTTTAACAGTTTGGGTTAATTCCATATTTTGGTCCTCTAGCTCTGAGATTCTTTCTTCTGCTTGGTTAATTCTGCTTTCTATGCTTATCAGTTTGTTATTTATTTCATTCACTGTATTCTTTATTGCCGCCATCTTAGTATCAACTCCTTCATTCTTTCCTCTTGTCTCTCTTCATTTCTATTTACTCACTCTATTAATATCTTGATATCTGAGTTTGTGGCTTGAGACTATTCCTTCTGGGGGCTCTGCTTGTTTGAGTTCAAAAGTCTGTATTCTCAGTTGCTGTTTTCCCAGGATTCTGTATGGGACCCGTGTTCTTCTGTTGGTTCTTCTTCATTTGTGAGGGGTCTTCCTCCCTTTTCCCCCCTCTGTTTAATTCTATTGTTCAGTGATGGGGGGATAGTTTTCACTTCTGTTTGCCCTATCTCCTATTCTTCCTTATGTAGATCCTCTGGATTTGTTCAATTTTGAAGCTGGACTAGATAGCTTTTACTTCTGTTTGCTCAATTCCTTATTCTTCTTTATGTAGATCCTCTGGATTTGTTCTGTTTTGAAGCCAGATCGGGGTTGGAGAGCTGTGTTTTTGCAGTTTTACTTAAGGTGAGAGCTGTGGTTCAGAAGCAATCTGAAAATCCCAGTATTCACTTACAGTTGTGTGGGACCCCTGGGACCCATTTCCCACCACCTTACAATCTGTCCATGCAGTGGGTGTGTATATTCTCCCCCTGAAAGCAAAATGAGATAATAAAAAGGAAAATAACAGAAAAAGGAAGGAGGGAGACAAAAAGAAGGTGAAGAGAGAGAAGAAGAAGAGGGGAAACAGGCATACTAACTAATGAATAAACAAAGAAGCAAACAAAAACAGAAAAAACAAAAAAGAACAAAAACCTACTATCATATAAATAAAAAAACCCCAATTGATGTACTCGCACTCAAAAATACCCATACATAAGCAAAATCTAAAAAACAACAATAAAATAACAAAAACAAAGTAAGTATGGAAATGTAAACAAAAACAGACAGAGGAAAAAAAAAAAAAGCTCTCTCTGTGGCTGTTTCTGGAACTCCAGATTCCTTTCCCAAGCACTGCCACTGCATTAGGGAGTGGCTCTGGTCTCCAGGTCATCCCCTCTGTTCTCAGCACAGGCCAATTGGGTTGTCTCAGCATGGGTCAGATGCACCCCGGGACTGCTGGGAGGATGATGAATCAGATCTGGACTCACTTGACTCATTTGCTGCTGCTACTGCTGCCAAGTCTCCCACTCAGATCAGACATGTCTGTGCCTGGTCCAGCGTGGGGTAGGGGCATCTGTCTCTCCGAGTCCAATGGTCAATCACAGAGGGGTACAGAGATAGATAGCCTGTAGGTCTCAAGTTGGAGGCTAGACATAGCTGGGTGGGACAACATAGGTCTCTGTCAATCCCAGGGCAGAGAAAATGGCAGCGATTGGCATCTCCTCGCTGGTGGCAGGGTTCTGTTCCAGATTTCCTCACCATGCTTTCTCTATGTTCTTGCTGCTAGCAGTCAGCCTGCTGCCACAGGTAGTAGCATGGGTCAGATACCAGGTGGTGAGGAGTAGCTGAACTCTGCTGCTTTCTCCCAGAAGATCTCTGAGAATAGCTGATGAGCCTGCATGCTGGGAGCTCTGATCTCAAGGCAGTGGTGGGTTGTAGTCACCTCCAGAGGAAAGTCACAGGTGCTTGAATCCAAGTCTCCCCTCAGATGGACTTTCACTTATGCACCGGCACACACCCACTCAGCAGACAGTCTTTATGGACACCTGCCCTTGCAGAGACTCTTACACTCCAACCAGTTCAGTCATGATCCTTGGCTTATTTCATTGAGTACAATTCATCTACAGCTTATTCATTTCTTTTTATGGACTCTAAGTCACTTATTTTTATTGCTGGATAATAGTTCTCATTCTGTGAATGTAGCACATGTTTTATTTATTTATTTACTGGCATTTTAAAGATATTATTGACAAAAACCCATATATAATCAAGGTGTACAATGTGGTGATTTGAAATATGTATACACAGTGAAATGATTACCACAATTAAATTGGTTAACATACCTATCACCACACATAGTTATTATCATGTGTCTGTGTATAATGAGGATACAAGATATCCTCGTAACAGATTTCAGGTAAATAATAAAGAAATATTAACTACACTCACCATACTATACATTAGTTCCTCCAAACTTACTCATAACTGAAAGTCTGGAGAATTTGACCAACATTTTCCCCTTTCCCACATTCCCTAGCTCCTGGCAACCACTGTTGTACTTTCTGGTTATATGATTTTGACATTTTTAGATTCTACATACATATATATTATATCATAAACTATTTGTCTTTCTGTGTTTGGTTTATTATACTTAGTGTAATGTCCTTCAGTTTCATCTGCATTGTTGTAAATGACAATTGTTTCTTTCTTCAACTGATAATATTCCATAGTGTGTGCGGGTGTGTGTGTGTGTGTGTGTGTGTGTGTGTGTGTGTGTGATTTTCTTTATCTATTTATCCAGTAGCAGATATTAGGTTATTACCTTATCTTGGCTACTGTGAATAACATCGCAATGAACATGAGAGTGTACCTGTCTCTTGAGGATACTAATTTCATTTCCTGTGGAGGTATACGCAGATGTGGGATTGGCGATCCCATGATAGTTTTTAATATTAAATTTATGCTATGGTGTTTTTAATTTATTGTGAAACCTCCACATTGTTTTCCCTAACAGCTGTATCACCTTGCAACCCCACTACAAGGATTCCTTATCTCCACACCCTTGCCAACAATTGTTATATTTGTTATATGTTCTTTTTTTTTTAAGGTAGCCACACTAACAGGTGTGAGGTAATATCACACTGTGGTTTTGATTTTCATTTCCCTGATGATTAGTAATATTGAGCACCTTTTTATGTTCAGACATACCTTATTTTATTGTATTTTGTTTTATTACACTTCACAGATATTGCCCTTTTTAGACTGAAGGTTTGTCACCACCTTTCATCAAACAAGTCTATTGGTGCTAGTTTTCCAATACCATGTGCTCACTTCATGTTTCTGTGTCACATTTTGATAATTCTTGCAATATTAAAAACTCTTCATTATTATTGTATTATGGTGATCTGTGATCCTTAGTTTGATGTTACTATTGTAATTGTTTTGAGGTGCCACAAACTATACCCTTATGAGTTGGCAAACTTAATTGATAAATGTTGTGTGTGTTCTGACTGCTCCACTTCCTGGCCATTTCTTGTCTTTCTCAGTCCCTTCAGAACTTCCTATTTTTTGAAGCATAGCAATATTGAAATTAGGCCAATTCATAATCCTACGATGACCTCTAAGTGTTCAAGTGTAAGAAAGGGCCCCATGTCTCTCAATTTCAACCAAAAGCTTAAAATGATTAAGCTTAATAAGGAAGGTATGTTGGAAACTTCTTTAAATAAGCTTTCTGCTCCTTTCTCTGTGTCTTCTTCTTCTGGCACTTACATAATATATATATATTTATTTGCCTGATGATGTTCCACAGGTTCCATATGCTTTTAAAATCCTTTTCCATTCACTTATATGGCCTGTCTTTGGGTCCACTGATTTATTCTGCAAGATCAAGTTGGCTCTTGAAGGACTTTATTGAAATATTCAGTCCTGTCTTTGTATTTTTCAGCTTCAAGATTACTATTTGTGTGTGTGTGTGTGTTTTCAATTTCTTCATTAAATTCCTCACTTTGCTCATTTATTATTTTCCTGGTTTTATTTAGTTATTTATGTGTGTTTTCTTGCATCTCATTCATCTTTTAGATGATTACTTTGAATTCGTTTTCAGAGAATGCATAAGATCTCCATTGTGGGAAGGGGGTCTGTTATTGAAGCTTTTCCAGTTTCCTTTGGTGTCATGTTTGCCCAACTTTTTGTCATCTGTGGAGCCTTACATTTGTGTCTATGTATTTAAAGTACACCTCTTTCTGTCTTTATGTACTGACGTGACAGGTAAAGACCTTTTCCTGTCAGGTCCCTAGGCTGATGGAATTACCTCTAGGACCACCATCAAGCCAAGTCACATGACTGCTGCACATGTACATCCACAGAGAGGTTTATAGCGAGGTCTATATTTTGCAGTCCTGCCTGATCCCTGAACCGAGTGAACTGTTTCCAGGAGCTTGATGGGGTTTGTGCTGGGACAACTGTTCACTTCTGGATATGCATTTGGGTCCACAGATGATGGGACCGTTACCAGTAGTGCAGGCAGGTGTTATACCTCCGGGTCCCTTGGAAGGCTCCTGCTGGTTCATTGATTAGGGTCATGAGCAGGCAATACTGGTTTGTTGATTAGAATCATGAGCAGGTAATACTGGCTCTGGATTATAGATGAGAAAAGCTGAAACTGAGTCACAACGATTGCTCTAAACCATGATTGAGCAGGACTGGAATGGAATCACAGGGCTGTTTCAGGAGTTGCAGTCAGACTGACTTCAGCAGGCATGCCCTTAGGGCCATGGATGGACATGTCTCCTTTAGGTTCCTGGGCAGACAAGACTGCTTTCAGACCACAGCTGAAAGTGGCTGGAACTGAGTTAAGGGCCATTTTAGAATCTGCTGTGGGATTGAGGCTGGCAAGATAAGGATATCACAAATTTTTATCAATTCATTTGAAGGACATCTGGGTTACCTCCAGTTATAGGCAATTATAAATAAAGTTGACAGAAAATTTTATGTGCGGGTTTTGTCATAGGCATACTTTTTCAAATCAATTGGATAATATTCCCCCCAAATGAACATTTATTCTTATGTAAAAATTTACACACACATGTTCATAGCAACTTTATTCTTAATGTCCAAAAACTAGATACTACCCAAATGTAGTAGTTCATACCATGGAATATCACTCAGCAATGAGAAAGAACAAACTATTGATACAAACAACATCTTAGATGAACCTCAAGGAAATTATGCTGAGTAGAAAAAGTCAATCCTAAATAATTCTATAGGGTTCCCTAATTTCCCCACTTTCTTTCTGTATTGACCAAAAATCACAGACTGCCTTGATCTCTCTGAGTCAGGGGCGGGTTTTCTCAGCAGACTTGAACCCAAACTAGGGCCTTAAACATTCCTAAGCACTGACACAAGTATCTAAAAATCTAGCTATGGCCCTGAGCCAAATTCCTTAAGCTCTCACTGAAAGTTCCATACCTGACCCCTTCACTGCAGGCATATCTAGGTAGAATATCCCTTTTCTCTCACTGTCTGTTGGGAAGGTTGCAGAAGCATTATGTAAGTAAGCTTCCCTAATAAATGCTTTGGACTGATACCCTTGTTTTCAGTGATTCCATCTTTGGAATCCCAACTGGCTCCATCTCGCAATGGTTTGGGACATTCCTCTGCTGCTGGTTTTGGGGAGTTGCCAGGCACAGATTCAATGGGATGAAACAGATATGCACTACATGATGCCATTTATTCAACATTCATTAAACAACATAACTGGAGAGATGGAGAATAGGTTAACAAATGATAGATGCTATGAATTTGAGTAATGGAGAAAATGGGTGGTTAGTGGTAGCATGAGGGGACCCTTTGAGTGACGGTACAATTAATAGTCTCAATCGAGGTGGTGGTTATATAATGTAGTTACACAGAGCTATCTGCCCCCTACCCACACACACAAATGAGCACTTGCATAACTAGTAAAATCCAAATAAACTCTGTAGGTGTAGCAATGCTATTTTCCTGATTTTGCTAGTGTACTATAATTGTTCAAAATGTTAACAGTAGGGTAGGCTGCTGAAGGCATGTGAAATCTCCTTGTCTGTTTCTTTGTACTTCTTGTGAATCTGTAATGATTTTAAAATAAAAAGTTTAAAAAGTAAGTGGAGTTATAAATTGTAGGTTCTCATAGGACAGTGTCGGTTAAATCCAAATCTCCCTACATGTCCTACAAAAAAATCAATAAGGAGAGCTAAAAATAAGTCACTTCCATTTACAAATCCATTAGAGAAAATAGAAGACTACACATTTCCATTTTCATCTAAGATTTGCCGTATTAGAAACTCAAAAGAAGCAGAACAAGCTCAGGAATTTGGTCCAGAGCAAAAATTTAGACGGAAACTACACAGAAAAAAATGAGACGGCAGCAAGATTCAGTGATTGTGAGATACAGAGTCCCACAATGATGGGGGAAAATATGGGTCCTTGTAAATGGGATTTTGTCCACTAGAAAATCAAAGGGAAAGAGCTTGAATGTGTTAGGGCAGAGAAAACAGTCTTGGGAAAGCATCACTTCTCCAGGGGATTAAGGCAAGTTGTATGGTGGAGACAATGTGTGTCAGTGTGGCAACAGGGAAAAAAGGAACAAATGGTAGAAATGAAGAGTCCTAAAGAAACAAAGGTGTATCGTGATATCAAAACAGTTACTCAAAATAAACGTGCTATCTTTTACTGTACCAAAAGGAAAATTACTCTCCATAACTAGAAAATGTAGTACGTCTCCAAAAGAACTCATATCCTCCCTATGGAGAAATGTCTATTATTTCTGTACCATGTAAGATAAAATCACTTAAACATCAGCATAAAACCACAGGAAAATCTATAAAATGCTCCCATTAAAACTATTGAAGTATTGAGAAGACTTTTCAACTGATGAAAATAATCTCTACAAAACCAATCATTAAGGCAAAGGTAGACTATAAAACAAAACACTGACATGATTAAATGTCATTAAAGCATTTCATTGAAGAAAATATCTCAAATCAGAAAGTTACATACTTAGAGTAGAAGTGGAGAGAAAATAAAGATATGGAATGAGATAGAAATTTTTTTTTTAAATATACAAAAAGTGGAAGTCAATGCTGAAAAACTAAATATGAGAAGCCTAGTATGGAAAAAAGGGGCTGAAGAACCCCAAAGTTTACTACAGATGACATTCAAGCATTGAACAAGAAATTTGTATAAAATGGCTGTACTTGGAGCTAAATTACAGGACTCAGAATCTGGGAGGAAAAGCATTGTATCTTGGACTGACTGTATCCGTAGGTATGTATGCCCCTAAATAAGTTTTACATGTAAATAAATCTGTGGAAAATGTGAGTATCGAAGTGATGTTAATATACCAAGCTATAACATAATCAAATAAAGACATATACATGGGAAAAAATAGTGAGGAAAAAAATCAACTTTTGAGATTTTCATACCAGGTTTCAAATCCTGACTCTTCAACTTTGGCTACATAATCTTAGATCCTCAATTTCCCTTGCAAAACCATTATAAAGAATTTAGCTTATTATCAATGAATTGGGTTAAAAACATAGTATTGGGCTTAGATATACGGTTCTCAATTGGGGAGTGATTTTTTTTTCTCCCACGGGATATTGATATTTGGCAATGTCTGGAGTTACTCTAGGTTGTCACATCTAGGGGGTGCTACTGGCATCTAGTGGATAGAAGCCAGAGATGTGCTGAACATTTTACAATGCAATAGATAGCCCTCAACAACACAAAATTATCCAGCCAAAAAGATCAATATTGTTAAGATTGGGAAAACCTGGATAAAGTACAAATCAGAGAAAAGAGCATTTTCAAGACCATATCTGAAAAAGAGTAATTTCAAATGTAAATAACCAAAGGAGAAATGCATGACAGGCTAAACATTTTAGAAATTGCATCATGCTTGTTTAGAAACTACTACTTTGAAAAAAGAACACATCAAAAACACAATTGGAAAATAAGGATTTGGTAGTAGTTACATGACTCCATTCTTATGTCCCCTCATATAGAATCTTAGTTTCAAAAAGGAAAGATATTTAGGTCTGGTTTATGCTGCTAAAACAGAGTACCACCAACTGAGTAATTTATAATGAACAAATATGTATTTGGCTCACAGTTCTAGAGGCTGGGAAGCCCAAGATTCAGGGACTGGCATCTTGTGAGGTCATTCTTGCAGCATCATCCCACAGCAGAAGGCAAAAGTCAAGAGGGTACATGAGAGGGAGAGAGAAAGAGGGGCCAGATTTGCTTTTATACCAAACCCACTCACCCAATAGTGGACCCAATTCCATACTAATCACATCAATCCATTCATGAAAGCAGAGCCTTCATGGTCTAATCACCTTTTTATTTTTTTATTTTTTATTTTTTTGAGTTGGCGTCTCACTCCGTCGCCCAGACTGGAGTGCAGTGGCCGCTTCCGGCCACCGCAGCCTCGGCCCGCTGGGCTCCGGCGATCCTTCCGCCTCAGCCTTCCAAGTAGCTGGAACTACAGGCGCGCGCTACCACGCCCGGCTAATTTTTTTGATTTATTGTAGAGA
>CAUYQG010209097.1:0-26100 GCA_963574415.1 Tarsius wallacei
ATCTAATAGAAAATACACATGGCATTATATGAAACAAGAGTGGGGGAATCATGTAGTCTAGGGATCAGGAAAGCTCTCTAAGCAAAGCAAACTCTTAGACGGAATCTTCTAGGACCTCACTGTCCACAACTCTCCTGCTAATAGATATCACCCTAAAGTAGCAGGACTCACATTTAGAGAAATCTGCCCTGTGTCTCCATCAAAACCTAAAATGAGTCACTTATGATCACCTGCGACATCTGCGCAGGGCCAGTGTCGGTATCTTCTAAGTGGGAAAGCATGTCCAAGGCCAAAGTCACATGATAGAGAATTCTAGAATGTAGCCGTCTTCCTGTTCCTCTTCATCAAGCCTGTCTTTGTTCTTACCTCACTCAACTCTGAAGGTCCCATTTCCTTCTTCCCACCACCAACAAAAAAACATTGTTTGCCTTGAGCTGTAAAATCATCCGTGTGAATGAAGGACGTATTCTTTTTTAAACATGAAATGGCTGTGTTGGTAGAACAGACACTACCCATGACATCAATGCAATAAAGACATGCCAGGGAGAGCCACCGGAGGTCAGGATCGTACCCCAGTCCCGCATACCTGGGAATTCAACCGGTATTGTCCTTCCCGACTGTTGCAGACAAACAGGCTTTTTCCCTTTGCAGATACGAATGATGCGGTTCAGGAAAATCACGCTCATTTTCGTGTGACCAGCAGTGTTTGTCACCAGCCCCCACAACCTGAGGCTGAGTGCGAGTCTTGGACCCCGCCCGTACAATAGTCCTTTGGTGCTCTCCTTGCCCTTGGTGTTATTTCTCTGTGTCGTGGTTCCTTGGCAGTTTTGCTGGTCCATTACTGGCAATCGGGAATTTTCACTTCCACTGGTCCTACATGGATAGGGGTGTCTAAAGACGGCTCGATCGATCCTCCATGTGAACAAAACCCATGAAGTACAGATGCTGTAAGTTCTACAGCTGCTCTGTATTTATTTGAAATACAGACATAGAATGTAGACTCATGTCTTTCTTTAGCATTTCCTCCATCTTAACACATGGATTTCAATCTTGAATAACGACCTAAACGTTCTTATGCTCTAAACGATTAATGAAAAATAAGTCAACATAAGCACAGCCTTTGGATGAATATGAGCTGTAAGGAGTAACACCTTATTTATTCTTCTTCTTACTCTACTACACAGAAGCCAAGGTTATTATATTGCAGAAGATACAAGAAAGGAAAACAATACTTAGAAAAACAGCAAAAACAAATTAAGATAATTTTGACGATGCTACCCAACTGACCTTGGGTTTCCATATGACAGTTGATGTCGTTAGCCTAAGTCAGAATCTCATCATCGCCAGGGGATGGAATTCCATCGCTTGTGAAGGATGATGCTACGTCCAGCCTTTTCTCACCTCTCCTCTTGTGGCTACTTTGGGAGCTAATCTTTTGTGTTGACACTGTCTTCTGCGAGTCTCTTACTTAAGAGTGTCTAATACTTAACTATCGAACTATATCTGTCAATGGTAAGTCCACCCAACACTTCTCTGATGTTCTGAGTTGGCTTCCTAGTATGGTTTCTCCCAAGAAGCACCTTTCTACCTGCTCCTCATTCTGGCTTCCTCTTTTCTGTTATGCTTTCTCCACGGTGTCTTTCCTTCTTCTCTTCCCTTTAAGGTAAATATTTACACTTCCCTTTTCCTGGTTTAGCAGACTCTGAAACAAAATATATAATGTCGGTGGCTGGAAACAGATAAAGATTTTTACTTTCAAAATCATATGCCATAGAAAATTAAATCCATTGTTAAAAGAGCAAAATTCAAAATATTCATCTCTTTGTCCATTTCTCCACCTTAAGTATTGATTGGACTATACCATGTGTCAGACAATGTCCGGGACCTGGTTTAAGGTTCTAAATGAATGGGGCGAATTTAGGCATTTAGTTTGGAGCCAAATTCATCTTATTGATGAGCATGCATCAAAATGGTCCGCTGTAAAATGGACCAACCTATAAAACCTTAGTTTAGCTCTACTGCTACTTAGGTTGAACTCAATTAATCCGTTAAGAATTACCTGCTGTGTGCCTGGCTCTGTGATTATGTTGAGTTTGATTAGAGGGCACTAAGACAGTGGCATTCAAATGTAAATGGGAAGGAAGGAGGAAGGGAGGGAGGAGGGAAGGAGGGAAGGAGGGAAGGAGGGAAGGAAGAATAAAGGAAGGAAGGATGGAGCGAAGCAAAGAAGGAAAGAGGAAAGGAGGGAGGAAAGGAAGAAGGAAGGAAGGATTTCTCAGCTTCCCACAGAGGCTTGACTGCTGTGCACGGTCGCACAGACCAGCAGAGAAAGCTCATGGGACCCAGAAGTAGGGCCTCTTCTCTAGGGAGGATTTGCCGCACACTCAAGCCTTACCTATTAACACACTAGGCAATCCTCTGCTGGGCGGCAGTCACATATTCTGATGATCCAGGGTTATTGCGCTTTCTAGGCCGCTAGAGAGAAAACCACAAGTTGATGTCTTACTCATTTTTAGAATGCACATACTGATGATATTGCTTTGGGAATCTAGAGAAATAAATTTTTTTTCTCTCCAGAAGTATTATGGAGTATTTGGTTTGAGTTAGTCTTTGTTGAAAGCACAGAGTTTGAATAGTAGGTGTAATTGACGAAAATATACAAAGGACTTTTTTTTTTAGCAGAACCTCCAAGCGCTTTGCTCAAAACGGACGAGTAGGAAAAGCTGACCGTTGGAGACATCCGAATCCAGATTCAAACACTGACCCATCATTTAATTTTGAGATTCATTAATTAAAGGGACAAGTTCATCTCCTTTATCTTCATTTTCCCCCTAAGCAGAATTGAAATCGTACTATTTGCTTCTTAGGGTTGCTTTGTGAACCGGATGAAACAGCATTTCTATCATTTGTGAAACAGGTAGTGTGAGGCTTGACCCACAATAGGTGCTAGAGGAATGGATGATGAAGAGGAGGAGGAGGAGGAGGAGGATATTGAAGAAGATGACAATCAGTCATGAAGATGATCAATAAATGTTAGTATGCTTTCTTTTGAAAATGTCACATTTGACTTAGTGCAAGATTATAAAGTGTTACCGGTAGACGCCACACGCCTGGAATCCATTTCAGAGGTGTAGTGAAAACATTTTGAATTCACACAATAAACTAGTATTGTGAAGGAAAAATAATGTATTAATCTTTGGACATCATTAGGATAAAATTCCATCCAGGTGGCAGGAAGGAGAGAGAGAGGAAGGGGGTGAGAGGGGAAAGACTGAGTAACTGGAAAAAACAGACATCATAAATTGGCAATAATACAAAGAATAGTTGCTCATGGATTAAACTAATAATCCCAGCTCCATTTTACTTTTGGCTCGGGTCTTTTTTTAGGGAACCAGAAATTTGTCTTGTGGAATCTGAAGGTGTCAGTTATCACTTGGTTGTACCAAAGAGAAATATGTGGAAAATTATAATAATCACTTGATAATATACAAAAGAATTGTCTTTGAACGATGGTGATGACATTTAATGATTTGTAATACACTCAACCTCTTGGCATGAGCACTAAAGAGTGTCTTCAAAAGAAGAATCTCTTCAATTCCTCTCTTCTTCTAAGCTTTGTGACTCTTTGAAGAAACGTGAGCTCTCATGCACAAGTCACCTTGAAGATAAATTTGTTGTACTGTAAGAAAAAGCTTCCCTGAAGGAATTGCCACAGATCATATGCCATGATATTGAACAACTTATTTCCTGAATGACTGGCAAGGGCATAGAAGATATTTTTGCCCGCCTCTTCAATAAACTAAGAAGTATTTGTTTTACTGTAGGAAGTAAGCCTGACCAGCATTTTAGATGTTAGAAATAAGAAAAAAAGGTGTTCTGTTTGTTCAATTTTTTTTTAGCATACATGAAAGTAGAATCTGGTTTTTGTAGACATACAGAATTCTTTTATTTCTAAGGTATCTGGAAAATCTTGAATTAAAGGGACTTGAAAGGAAAGTTTTGGGGGTTTTTGTTTGCTTTTTAAAAATTCTAACCAGAAGTTTATACTTGAAAATACAACGAAAAACCACTCTTCAGCCCTACATTTTTAGTGATGAGAAAACTGATTGTATGGCATTTTTCTCTCTTTCTTTCACATAGATCTGTGTATTTATGATACTACTGTACTATAATGGGTTGACTATTATACAATTATATTAGTAAGTATATGCTTGCATGTGTTTGTATATTTTATTTGGAGTAGTGCTTTAGGAAATAATTCACTAAATCGCATGTCTGATAAAGTTATTCAATAGTAGTTCTGTTCCTAAAATAATAAATAATTAAAAACATATCTGCATAGTATCTAAAAGCATTGTTTTATATTTGGCATAATGAAATTTAATTTGGAATATCATTTTTAAAAGTTATTGCTTTTCTCTTATTAAAAAAATCATCATTTGATGCTACAAACTGGGAAAGATTGTCCTTAATCAATAAATAAATGACCAGGAGAAAACATATGTACCTAAGCCTAAAAATCTTAAGAATATCAGAAAGTTCAATGAACAAAATTTCTTACAATGTTTTTCTCAGTGAACATTTGAAATATTTAATACATTTGAGTAATTATTGAATGATACAACTTGTTGGATGAGGTCATTGTTTAGAAACCTTCTGATCTCTGATCTGCTTTTGTAAAAATACAGATATATTATTGCCACAATTCAAATGACTTTTTTATGTTTTTAATAAATGCTGCTGATACAATAAAATTTTGGCTTACATAATGAATACTCTCCAAGGATCCATTGTTTTACCAGATATTGTTCTAGGAGTAATAATAATAAAAAACGCTAAGGTTTAAGATGCAAAATTATTGTGTGCTTAGTGGAGAAAAGAAATATTTAAATAGACAGATTTTATAGACTATTGTAATATGTAATAATTAGACTATGAATGCTGTTCCGTGGGAACTTGGAAACTGCAGTTTATTTTTTCCTCAGCATTGTGTTATATGTCACACATTGTATATCTATGGTCGTTTTGCTTTTCACCCTTTCTAAACATCCAGTGCTAATTGGTTGATGCCCAATAATCTTGCCTTTTGGAAGATCCATATAACACTGGTGGCGAATTAATATAAAATAATTGAAAACCAACAGTAGTACAAAACATTTGCATTCAACAGAGTTATAGTAAAGAAAATATTTTAACCCATCAATGTATTTTATATTTGTATCAACTTATTTTAAAATGACATAATTAAACATATGCAATCAAAATCTACCATGTTGATAACAATGGAATCCATTTGAAAGAGACCACTGGAACAACTGAATAAGAATAAAAACCACTGCAAACAACACACACAATGCATCATTCTTCTTAAACTCTCTATTGAAGAATGCCAGTGCCAATACCTGGCATAATGCTTTACTTCTGCCTGTTCTTAGTGTCTGTTTTGGCATTTCTGGAAGGTTTGCTCAAGTTTTAATTTCATAAGTATGAACTTTTGCATGCAAAAGTGCAAACTATCATGCTGGCACTGAGTGATATGGCGAGTGAAATACAGCCTTTGCCATCGAGGGATTCACATGATACTCGGGGAGATTGTCAACAGGCAACTAGGACGCTGAATAACATGGTGTACGCTTTAAAATGAAAGACATCTGGAGTCGGACAAGTCAGTCCGCAATGGAGAGCTGAGCGTCTGGACACTTTTCAGATGGAGGGACCCCCTAAGCTGAGTATTGTGGGGGCACACTGAAGTCAACAGGGGGGAGATCGCTGCTGGGGAGAGGAGACAGACCCAGTGGGGGGGGGGACTTGCCCACAGACCCAGAAGAAAGGGGAAGTGGACACTGAGAGAGGACACTAGGCCTAGGCCTGGGTTGGATGTGAGGGGAAGTTTAGCAAAGGTCATCTTTTGACATCCTTGGAAGTACATCCTTACAGCCATACAGAATCTCTGAAAGACCGCAACGAGGAAGTGAGATAGGTTTAAGTTTAGGAAAAGTCACCAGTGATGAACATGAAAGGCATTCCCATGTGCCGCTGTGACTACATCCTAGCAGGATCTGAGTTTCTTGTCAGGAGCACCTACTGCTGTTGGATGCTTGGGAAAAAGAGGAAAAAAAAAAATATATATATATATATTGCCTTGAGTTGTAGTGTCTCCTACACCCTCGTTACATACGGGCTTCCTGAGGATGGAAGTCATCACTTCTATCCCACACAGAGGATTTTCCATAATATGATATAGATGACCATGGTCTGAACAGGGAGACTGCTTCAGCCTTGTTCCGGGTGTGAGGACACATGCCGGCTTATGTGGATTGCAGCTTAAGGGCACAGCTTCTTTGTGGATGCTAATACTTTTCTCGCTCAGCAACAATCATTTTCACTGACTTCTATTTCATCCTCTTTTTTTGTGTGAAGCTAAACACACATTAATTATAGAAGTCTCAATACGATAAGAAGATAAATTGACTTTCTCTGATCCTGTATATCAGTTTCTCCATGGCAAAATAAAGTATTTTTCCCGGTCTCTTTTAAAGGGGATTATTTTATAGAAGTCTGGGGCTACCAGAAATTGAGAGTGTTTATTGCTTGTCTCTCATGGAAATTACATTTTATGGGGAATTGAGATTGATTACCCTTGTCTTGACAAGTGAAGATTGAGGGCGTGTCTAAGGAATAAGGATGGTCTCAACCACAACATGGGGGTGTTTAACACTGTAGGTACTAGGGTTTTGCACCCAGGGTCATAGCGGGGAGGTCTGTCTGAAGCAACCATTTCCAATTTTAAAAATAACACGAAGACATATATAGCGAAGGATTATACTTTGCCTGATTTGTTGTCTTAAAGGCAACAAAGAGGTCCCAAGTTATTGACTTAAAAATCTGATTTGGGTTCTATTTTACGTATCTGTCAAGATCATAAGGGAGGAAGAAGAACACACATGGGATGGATTTAAGTTATGATTATTATGAGAAAACCAGGCAACTCTCTAACACCAGATGTGGGGACGTAGTAAAAAATGTATGATGTAGGTCTCTGTGAAATATATTCATCAATCCTTATCTCTAGCCAATATGCCTAGAAATAAGCAACAAAAAACACATTTTCTAATCATGCAACATATTCCTTTTAGCTGTAAAGTTTCTATGAAATTTAAAATCCAGGCCCAATACCATTGGAATTTATTTGTATTTATACATTCACCTACGAAGGAATTGCGCTCCCTGGGTTTCCTGCCAGACGAGTTTTGTTTACTGACTTAATGTCAATAACTTAACAAGAAAGGTTAAAAATTAATCAAGACCTGATAATTGTATTCCATTTCTGATTTAAAAACCAAACCAGAATTTATGTGAGATGATGTAAATATATATTTGGTGTTACAACTGCTGAATCTCATTATATTGTCTTCTTCCAATGTGAGGACATCAAGAGATTAGACATGATAGTAAATTTTGGAGAATATAAAATGGAATAACTTTGGACAGTACTATCTAGAGGTATAGAAAAGCCTCATCTTTCCGACGATATCTTCATACCATTCCTTGATATTTCACAGTCCGACATGATTTCACTGAATTAAGTTATTTGCATTCTAAAAAGCGTTTGCAGCTAGACCATAAATACCCTCATAAGAAGTAACCCTAGAATTTTACAACCACTTGATCATGTTATTAAAATCATTTAGCTATCAGCTTGTATTCCAGATGACAGCTAATATCTAATATACAGTAAATTTTGATACAAGGAAGAGTAGTAAGCTTGAAACATGAAACACTGCAAAGACAGCCCCTGGTTGGGCACCACAGCTCCAAAATGTGGCAAGAGGCTGGGTGTGGTAGCTCAAGCATGTAATCCCAGCACTTTGGGAGGCCGAGGCAAGAGGATTGCCTAAGCTCAGGGGTTCGAGACCAGTCTGGGCAACTTGGTGAGACCTCCTCTCTACAATAAATCAAAAAATAAGCCGGGCATGGTAGTATGTGTCTATAGTTCCAGCTGCTTGGAAGGCTGAGGCGGAAGGATCGCCTGAGCTCAGCAGGTTGAGGCTGTGGTGGCCATGAGTGTGCCAATGCACTCTGACTCAAACAAAAAATGTGTTAAGGAAGAGGTGGACTCACGGGAAAAAGAAAACAAGGGTCAATGAGGCAGTTCTGGGGAGTTAGGGGAGCATGGAAGGGGACCACGATTATGGGTCCTGTTTTGTGGTTTTTACCTAAGGCAGGGCTTGACCTCAAGTGGCAGTGAGTACGTTCCTTCTGAAACCAGAAGTCATCTGCAACATTCTGTTAATTTGCTTAACCTACTCACAAGACTGGTTCCTTAGTTATCATTGCGAATAAAATACCTGATTGTGTAAGACGAGTGCTATAAAGAAAACTGACCTGTGGGAAATCATTTGACTTAATAGCTTTTTATCTGGAAGATCAATGTACAAATCTCTTTGAATTTAAATTATTGACCATCTTTATGTTATTAAATATTTATATATTGTCTGAAAGGGAAGATTTACTGACCACTAACACAATTCAAACTAAAGACGATTTCACTATACAATATAATACACATTAGGTTATAAATGTCATGTGAAAGAGATATGCATTTTTGAAATTGAAGAAAATAGGTTATTATCTTACCATTCAATGGAAGCTTGAAATTTAATTTATAGAAGTGTATATTGGATAACATATTGACTGGTATGAAAGTTTCAATATTGAAAAGGGACAAAGATACATGTTTCCTTCACAGAAGTTCAAATAAAACTTGTCACAACACTGCTTTTATTACAGTTTATAAAGCAACTTTAAATGATAATGTTGATTACATAGGTTCAATACATTATCGTAATTTATAAACACCAGGGATGCATTTCTATATTGTAGTAGAAAATTGTAAACCTAGATTTTGAAAAAAATAACAGTACATCTCTTACATTAACTTAGTACATAAATATTATTTCAAACTTCACATGTCCGTAGAGTGTACTCAAAAAAATGCTGTTGAATGAATGTTCTAGTTGAGAATATCTTCTTTAGGTGTTATTTTACATGAACTACGAATATTAAATAATAACTTTAAAACAAACTAAAATTAGAGGTATATACCAAATTGGCAGTATATAATTTGACTACAATCAGAGTTTGTGAGATTAGGTGTTTTATCCCTTGAGTTCCCAGATCAGAGCCTGATGAGTTCTGACTTCCACTTTATGAGTCTGAGTCAGGGTAACACTGTCTCTGTAGCTATTGCATACTCGGCTCTATCCATCACCACGACTAATGATTATTTAGCACAGAGGATTAGGGATTTCCCCTTCAAGATGCCCTTACTTGCACTTTGTGAATGTATTAGCCCCTTGGACCTTTCCTTGCTAATCAGGGGGCACCGTTGCAAGTTGCAGATTGGGAGTTATTCCGTATGTCTTTGATGTTTTCAAAGCGATGGAATAATTTCACGCTGCGTGTAAAGTAACTGGAGGTAGAGTGTCTCAAGATGCGTGAACTAAAAGATGTGAGATGATTGACTAATACTGTTTCTTGTTATCGATGTATTTCATTCACCCTTTTTTATAACTGTTCCCCCTAAGACATTTTTTCCTGTCAAATTTTAAGTAGAAATCCCAAATAAAACTTGCAATAATAATTGCATGCTACACTACACATCACTGCACATAAATATCCGTAAAAAGATGGCTAATATTTTTTCAAGCAGAAAGTTACATTGAAATTAACAAGCAAGGCCATTCAGTGTAAGATGCAGTATTCGCAGCAGTAGCCGGGGTACAATTAACACACTTCGTGAGAGACACAGAGAGCCATCCCGGTTCTGCCTTTTTCACTGGGAAGATTATATGAGGTTTAAACTTCGATGTCTTCTGTACCACTCGGGCACTCACATAAAACTCGCAAAATGCGATGAGAGGTAAATACCACGATCAACACACCTGCACTGTGCCCCGGGGTACAGTCGGTGCTCATCGGATGGCTGACATCCCCCGCATCCCGTGTTTGCTTGTACCTTCTTAAGCCCAAGAAGTCACAGAGTCTTCAATATTTCAAAAACCTATCTTAGATGCGTCATTTTGTAGGGTGTTTTTTTCTTTCATTGGGATACAGAGTATTTACTTGGAAATTAAAGTGCCTATATGCACTCTCCTATTTTTGAGTTTGGATTCAAAAGGATCTAAAAACAAGAACTGCAAGATGTCCCTCAGCTGTTGTAATAGATTCAAGAACTATTTTAAGAGACTTGTGAGATACTGGCCTACAAAACTCAAACTCTACAGTTTCTGTTATTTTTGCATTCTTCCCAGGTCTTCAGAGCTCTATGTGTTTACCACTACTGTCTCCCTGTCAAATCTCATCTGAACTCACTCCATGCAAACGCTTTCCCCGAATCAACAAAACTTTCTCTAAGTGTTCCTCTTCCTGCATTCCATCAGTAAATATGTTAACATTCTAGAATAACATAACATAAATTTAAACTCTAAGGTTTGATTTGTGTTAATTTGGATAAGACTCAATAATGTTTACTTATCCTTACATATTAAGAAAGAGTTTGCTAAGCAAACTCAGAATCTGAATAAGATTTTGGTGGGCTTGGGGGATATCTGAACCGCAAGAAAAAAATAAGCCTTCAAGTAACTTTGAAACGTTTCAGAACTAGTTAGAAAATCATTGTATATTAATTAGACACAATATCTGTTCATAAATGCATTTTTTTTGAGAAAGCAGGATTTATTGAGAGAATAGAGAAGCTCCCACAGTGGGAGGGGACCTGAAAGATTGCCCCATAAATGAAATTTAAGCCAATCTTTCTGGCAACTCAGTTGGCTACATAGTTTTGCATAGTATAAATAATTGAAAAGAGTACTTTCCTTTTTCTTTTATAAGCATCTTTTATTTAAACATTTGACTAGGACAAAGAATGAATATTCACATTGTTATCAATTGACACATTTCAATGTATTAATATGTACTTAATTGGCAATTTTTTGTTTATTTGCACATATTTTGGCCTTATAAAAATATGTGGATACTTCTAAAATTATGTACTCTATATCTTTAAAATTATCTGGAGGTTTATTTAAGGTAGAAAATTCTCTGTCCCAGCTTTGTGGTGTCAGCACACGGTCCCAAATATTGCTCACAAACTGATTCTGAGAAGGATTTCCTTATGTTTTTCGTGTTATTTCCTCTTCAGCTGGACAACATTAAAATGGCCTCCGTGTTGTCCACATTTTCCAACCAGGCTTATATGCACTGACTATGGATTTGTCCTTATAGTTAGAGGTTAAGTATTACTTTTAGACAAGGGAAAGTGATGATGATTTCACAAAAAACGAATTACAATGGCTAGAAGTTTAGGAAAAAGGACCTATATAATCATTTCAGGTAATAAAAAGGTTTTTTTATTTTTTTATGGTGCTGTATTTTGCTTCCTATTGCTCCGAGGAAATAATCATGCTGCCCATCAAAAGAGGACTGGATAAAAAAAATGTGGTACATATACACAATGGAGCATTACGTCGTCATAAAGAACAAAATCATGAACTTTGCAGTAACTTGGATGGAATTAGCATTTATAATACTGAGTGATCTTTCACAGAAACAAAGATCTGAGAATCACGTTTTCTTACTCATAAGTGGACTTTGAACAATTATCGTAATGCTATAAGAAAAGGATTGGTTTCCATCTTGACTTGTACAGTCGTGGGAAACTGCGGGGCGGGGAGGTGGCATTGACAGTAGTCGAGATCTGCCTGGGGAGGGGGCACACCTCATCCACAAGAGTACCTGCACAATGAATATTTGTATACCTAACCCTGAATTGTACCCCACAATTTTAAAATAAAATAAAATATTTAAAAAAATCAGCACTATGCTTGGCTTTACAGCAACCATAGATACTCTAAATACAAAGCAGTTTGATATTTTTCAACATTTCCTGACCCAAGTCTTAATCAAATGGAAAACCTACAATAAAGCAGGAATTTCCAAGGCAAAAAAACCCCCCCAAAAAACAAAAAACCTCAATGATTCACTATTACTAGGTTTATACGAATGCTTATTTTGTGGGTATAAAGCAATATCACTTAACTGTGTTAGTTATATTGTCCATACAGAAAGTGAAATACAAATCCAATGGGCCCTCTAAAATAAACCTTGATCCTTGGCTTCCAGATCAAAATTCTCTTTCCTACTCTTCTCGGACTATACCATTTCTGATTTCAAAGGTACGTTCTTTTTAAATTAATAATGCACATTTTTGTCAACAAGTGCACCCAATCAATTCCTTAAAAGTAATTCCAAGTAATATTTTTTAGAGATTCTGTATATTTAGAGATTCTCTTTGGTAGATATTATGCCCATTCAGTTGATTAAATGTTGTATCAATGTATTTGCAACATTTATTTCATGTATACATATGCCACATGTCCATTGATGCATTTGTCTGAGCAAATTTAATTGTTGCAGTTGTACAAGTCAAGATGGAAGCCTGCTTCATTTTTTGTAGCCTTTTCTTATAGTTCACAAATGCTGCAGAAGTGGAAAAAATACTAATTATAAAGATAAGATTCTTTATTCTTATAAAGATAAGATAAAGATTAGTTCTGGAGCTGCATGTTTGTTGAATTTATACTTTTGGTCAGTTATTGCCTTCACCTGAATACCTGGCCTAGTCAAAAAACAAAACCTTAAAATCAAAGGAGATATTATGTTTCAAATTTCAAAATGTCTAATCATGCCTTAAGACCTTATCATTCTAATGCATAGCATAAGTCTTAGAATATTTTTCATTTTCTCTGAATCCCCAAGCCAGCATCACATAATAAACTTCCACTCAAACGTGGTAAGTGGAAACTATTCAATCAATTTTCAAACATGAAGGACAATGCTTCTTTGGATGTGAATTTTATTCATTAATTTCCTATTTTTAAAAATAATTTCTAATAATGGCTACATTTCTATGTAGGAGATGCAAACAACACATACCTAGGAGAATACATGAATACTTTGAGTCTTAGAAATAATTATACTCAGTATCTATTAAAGAATAAACTTGATCGTTTATTAATCATCTATCTGTCTGTCTATCTAGCTATCATTTATGGTTGTCAGCGGACCAACAGAAATGTATTTATCAAGTATTTTATTTCTGAATTGCAGACACAGCCATCTATCCAACTGCCTACAGTAGGTCCAAACACCCTCAGAATCATTATTTTCTGCCCCCTTACCACCTCCATAAAGCCAGAGAGTGAATCCCACCTACCTTGGCAGTGTCCTCTGCCTTCTGCTTGCCGACATATCTCGGCTCAGACCATCAGGCAGCTGTGATAGCTCTTACAGCAGAACCATACACCAATGCTACCAGTGCTCCTACTTGCTTCTCATCTCCTCACCAGTCTTCAGCTTTTAATCATCAGCCAATTCCTCTTCTTAAAAAAAATAAGTTGTATTAGATAAAACTTGCATACAGGCCAAGGTCTAGACTTTCAAGCATACCATTAAAGTATAGTATGAAATAAAAATAAATTATCTTTTCATTTGAAACTACTTTCTCTACATTTACCTGTCCCTGGAACATGCCTCCATCATCTTTTTTACTCACTTTGCAGTCCAGTCACTGTCTCCATCATTTGTTGGGAAGGATACTAGTTGTTGTATTGTATGCATAGACACACCTATGATTTCATAGGTATAATTTATCATCACATATAATTTCCTGTTCTGGCCTATCCTTGAGTTGTTCTCTCAGCCTCTTTTCCTGAAATCTTCAACTAAGATTTTAAATTGAACCTCACATATTGCCAGGTGCTGTTACATACTCACAGCTCCTCTCACTCAATTTCGGCTAGGTAGTAATTACTTTGGAGTCCCAAAGTGTTTTATGTTATAATACCTCTAACATACTTATCAATTTATTTATGAACTTTTTGATTCAACTGAGGTCTTAGCTTATCATTGACATCCCGGGGAGCTTATTTTAAAGTATTCTGTAAAAGTTTCATAAGTAAATAAGAATGTGTCCAAACTTTCTCTTAAAAACCTGATTTACACAATGATAATGACACAAAATAGGTGAATCATGAATTTTCCTTTCAATGTCCCCTAAGAAATAGTATAGAAAAGTACTTGCCCTTTAAATAATTAAAATCTGAGTCAAAACTTCATTAAATAATTACTTAGGTCAAAATGAAAAGATATCCCTAATAGCCCTAAGCCTTTAATTTCTGGAGTTCATAAGAGGGTAATTAATTAACTAGGAATATCCCATAGATGGCTATGTAATTATTTGTCTTCTGAGTATCAAAGGAACAAACTCACGATCGTTGTTAAAATGTAAAGTTATAACCATTTAGAAAACAAGTCTTCCAAAATTGTCACCCACACCGAACAGTTCCTATATTTCATTTTGTTATTGTCTCTGTATTTTAATTTTAAATCATACTTAACACAAAAACAATCAGTGGTTTTGACTTGCTAAGAAATATTATTATTACAGACCCAAGCGACCAACATCATTAAATGTGAGGATACAGCATTATTTGATCACTTAATTGATTCACCCCTTGTTTTCCAGGGACAAGCAGAGACTGGAGGAGACATGCCCTTCATACCCAAGGATAGGGTAGACTATGACACGTGCCTTGGCAGTTCTGACCTACAGAACTGAATGCTGGTCCTCTGTGTCCTTTTCCACATGCGGGTGACTGGGATGACAGTGGCCATGGCCATCTTGGAAGCTAAGCATCGAAGGTGGCATAGCCTCAGTGCACACTCTCCATCTGCTACATGAGAGAAAAGCAAACTCTGTGCTCTGAGCCACAAAAGTTCCAGCATCCACTTGGAAATGTAGCTTAGCAAACCCTAACTAATATGAGCGCGTAATTATAGTAACATCAGCAGTAAGAATAACCTTTAACATCATATTCTGCTCTAGGCAAAAACACTGAGATTTTTACATGCAATATTGTATTTATTTTAATAACACTCAGAGGTAGGTGAAATCATTACTTCCAGTTGAGAATTAGATAGCATAAAGAAACCCTTTACCTGGTAAATAAAATGCAAAATTCTTATTCCTAAGAGGATATAATTCTGCAATCTAAGTATAATAGCAATGAATAATTTCTAATATAGTTCATATTTCTCTAAGATTGAGTATTTGTAATAAGATTGCTGTGTCCAGGATAAGGAGCCTGTTTAAGGTTTTGGGGACACATCAAATTCACTTCTAGGCAGAATATGCATTTTTACGGCAAGTGGAGAACATATATTTCTCTGCACTGAGCATCCTGACTTTGAATATTACTTATTTAAAACGGACATTATACATATGTGTGTTTTTTTCATTCTCTTCCCACTCCTATTCCAGTTCTAAGCCTTGCTCCTAAGAACACTCTCTGACATTGCTCTTGTGGGCTGTCCCTGTCTTATAGACTTGACTCCTAGGTGTTCTTTCATTGTATTGCCACAGTTCTGCTGTAGGAGCAATAAACCGAGACCGTTGTCTGTAAGTTTTAACATTTTTATTTTGTATTTGTTCTTTACTATGCTTTCTTTGGGAATCCTCTCATCACAGTTTTGATGATTTTATTGCTGAGGATTTTCTTTGCATATGAAATTAGTTAATTTTTTGAGTCCTTTGGAAAAGCTATACAAACTGGTTATAATAGCAAAAACATGGAACCAACCCAGATGCCTACTGAAAGTAGACTGGATAAAGAAAATGGAGTGCATGTCCCTGATGGAATACTATGCAGCTATAAAGTACAGAAACTGGTTCTTTAGCAAAAACATGGATGCAACTGGAGGCCATCATTTGTTTTTTTTTCTTTTTTTTTGAGTTGGAATCTCACTCCATCGCCCAGGTTGGAGTGCAGCGGCACCTTCACGGCCATCACAGCCTTGACCCACTGGGCTCCAGCGATCCTTAGACCTCAGTCTTCCAAGCAGCCGGAAACACAGGTGTGTGCTACCACGCCCGGCTAATTTTTGATTTTTTGTAGAGATGAGGTCTCGCCAAGTTGCCCCCAGGGATGGTCTTGAACCTACACGTTCAGGCAATCCACTAGCCTCAGCCTTCAAAGGAGGCCATCATTTTTTTTTTTTTGAGTTGGAGTCTCACTCCATCACCCAGGCTGGAGTGCAGTGGGAAGGCCATCATTTTAAGTGAACTATCACAGAAACGAAAAACTGTATGCCGTGTGCTCTCACTCATCACCAGGCCCTAAACATTGGGCCCATGAGCACAAAGGTGGGAACAACAGCCACTGGGCCCTGTTGAAAGGGGGGAGGGGTTTAAGGGGCACACAGCCACTCACTGGGCACCATGTCCACTCCTGGGGGCAGAGAACTCGCTAGACGCCAGACCTCAACTTCATGTGATTTACTTAAGTAGTAAACCCTCACTTGGACCCCACACCTCAAAACAAAACAAAACTAAAGCCAAACCACTACTCTTCCCATATAAAAAATGTGCTGAAAAGACATAATACAATTTGCCATCGTAATAATTCTAAGTTTGCAGTTCGGCAGTGTTAAGTATATTTACATGGATAAACAAAATGTAGTGTGCACACACAATGGAATTGCAGTTGGGCCTTCAAAAAAGAAGAAACTCCTGTCACATGCTACAACACGGATGCATTTGGGGGACGTCAGTTTATGTTTAGATGATGTAAACTTTTGTTCCTTTTGTTGCTTACAAACACATTTCTCTTAGTGTGACAGTTTGCTCTTAATTTACGGCATTTTGATGTACTCACATTCTCCATTTTTTAGTAACGATTACATCAGTTTTGCTTGCCAAAATGCATTTCACTAAATGTAAGCACAACCATGGAATGTATAACAACATTTTGGTCAATGATGAACCACATAGAGGAAGATGGTCCCATAAGATTATGATGGAGCTGAAAAATTCCTCTCGCCTGGTGGCCCTGTGGGTATCTTAATGTCATAGCACAACATATCGCATGTTTGTGGTGACGCTGGTATGAACAAACTCACCGAGCTGCCAGTTGCACAAAGACTAGCGTGTCAAATTATGTACAGTACACAATACTTGATAATACCTGACTATGCCACTGGTTTATGTATTTACTATGCAATGCTTTATATTGTTATTTTAGAATGCACTCCTTCTACTTATTAAAACAAGTTCAATGCGAAAAGCCACAGGCAGGTCCCGCAGGAGGTGTTCCAGAGCAAGGCACTGCTGTCACAGGTGACGACAGCTCCATGCCTGCCGTTGCCCCTGAAGACCTTCCACGTGGGACAAGAAGTGGAGGTGGAAGACAGTGATATTGGTGGTCCTGACCTTGTGTAGGGCTAGCCTCGTAGGTGTGTTTATGTCTTAGCTGTTAACAAAACAGTTTTAAAGGTTAAAAAACCATAGAAAGAGCTTATAGAAAAAGGGTAGAAAGAAAGTGTTTCTGTGTAGTTGTACAATGTGTTTGTGTTTTAAGCTATTATTACAAATAAGCCAAAAATTAAAAAAAAAAAATTAAAAACAGTTTATAAAGAAAAAAGTCACAGCAGACTAAGGTTAATTTATGATTGAAAAGAATTAATGAAATGAGTGTCTCCTAAGTGTAGAGTGATTGCAACGTCTGCAGTGGTGCACAGTAAGGTCTGAGGCTTTCAGAGTCACTCACCATCACACTCTGACTCACCAGAGCAACTCTCAGGCCTATAAGCTCCATTCACGGCAAGCGCCCTACACTTTTTATCTTTTGTGGCTTTTTTTTTACTGTGCTTTTTCTATGTTTAGATTCACAAATACTTACCTTTGTGCAACAGTTGCCTACAGTATTCAGTAACATGTTATACAGGCTTGTAGTTCAGTAGTGACAACCACACCATGAAGCCTAAGTGTGTAGTACGCTGTACCACCTGGGTTTGTGTAAGTTCACTCGAGATGGAAACACAATCGTGAAATCACCTGACCACACATCTCTCAGAACATATCCCTAGCCCTGTCCTTCAGTGGCACGTGACTGTATAAGAATCCTTCTTCATCGAAAGATTAAATATTTCCTTATATTTTCTCCTATAGTTTTATATGTGTTACGTTAATTTTACCGATGACACTCATCTTGTTGAACATAAAGAATTACACATTGTCACACCTTGTACCACTGGAAAGGCAGAGGCAAGTGTATCATCTTTCTCATATGGAAAGAAATGCCAGCTCTATGACCGTGTATTTGAATTAAACTGTATTATCAAATGTCAGATGATTATGAATAACTTTAAGTTGAGTAAATGAATAACCTTTATGGATGGTCTCGTGTCTCTTGATTTATTGTTATTGTTATTTTATTTTTAATGCTAAAAGAAATGAGGGACATAATTTGATTATGTCCTGTTATAGCCAACTATTTGATAAGATATCTGTTTATTTTTATGAGGAACATTGCATATGACTGTTGAGCTAGTCTTGGTTAGAAGTTGCAGAATTAGGACTTGTAGCATCATCTGTAGAATCTCTAGATGTAGATCACAAAGAGTCCAGAAATAGTGAGAACTACCTGACTGCCTCCTGTTGAGGGTGGCTCAACTGGGGTAACCCAGAAAGCCATGTAGAGGTCAGGACCCCGGGATCATTAATTACCTGCTAAATATCAGATCAACTAAGATTCTGGCTCCCACCAGCTGATACTTTAATAATGAACTTGGGCTCTATTTTAATCAGAAATGGGTAAGTTTAACTTCGTGGAAAGAGACCAAAGAGTTCCCCAATGTTTACCTTAGCTGTGTCTTAGATGTGTATTTATTTCTCAATTGTGAAATCTTTAGAGGGACAAAAATTCGAACAGTATATTTTTAAATCTTGTGCTCAAGTCGTTATATTGTTTTATATAACAGCCATTTCACAAATACTTTTCTTGAGCAGCATCTTAATCAGAACTTTCTGCCTCATCTTTGCCTGGCTCATGGACTCTGACAGAAACATAACTCACTCTACCATTTTTCTAGGCTAATGATATTGGTATATATGGGCCATTTTGGTTCATAAGTCTGAACACATTTTAGTTTCCTGATAAATAAGATTCCTTGTAAATAACCTGTGAATATGCTCTCTCAAATATGGTTGTTTGCACTCTGATAGAATAAGAAAAAGTACATTGCCATTTTTATGGATTCATTAAACCAGTGGGGAGTTGTCATATTGTTCCTATCCTTCCGTTGAAATATAGTCTAGGTAAAAATTAATTTTAAAAAAGTGCATATTGTCCATACAATATTATTTATTCATACATGAAATTGGAAGAAGTTGCCCTCAAGGACCATAAGCTACAGTCTACTATTTGTTCCAGAAGGAGGAACAGAAGAAAAAGATATCAAAGCAGAATAGAAAATGATATTTTTTTAAAGTTGCGAGAGCCGAGGGTCAGGAATCATTCTGAAAACAAGGCAGAAATAAATCCAGTGCTATTTCTGAGGGTTACTATTAATTTGTCGCTTATGATTACGAAAACAATAACTTTAAAGCTAAAATGATACCTCAAGAATTGATGAACATTTAGCAATTATGCTAATTTGTAATGAAGAAGAAAGAAATGACTGGAAGCCAAATGTAGCAAACCAAGTAATTGTGTAATATACAAAGACTTGAAGGAGATTGAATTAAAGTATGTTCTGTCTTCAAATCTCATTAGTCTTATGAATATATTTAATTTATGTAAATTTGTTTTTGCCTTTTAAAAGTTGAGTTAGCTTAACATATGACAAATTTTCATTCATTACAAATATGACTCCTTTTTCATGTATTCTCAGAGAATTGATTTCATACCAGATTGCTGATAAAAATCATAATAACCTTCATTCTTAAATATGTATAAAAGGTATTACTCAAAAATAACAGCTGTTATTTGTGGTGAAATAGATCCTTTAAGATATACACATTCTAATGCAGAAACTTTGGGAAATTAGGCCCTTATATCAATAGTATGAATTTGAGTTGAGCTCAGTGGCTCAGCCTGTAATCCCAGCACTTTGGGAGGCTGAGGCGAGTGGATTGCCTGAGAACATGGGTTCGAGACCTCAGCTCTACAATAAGTCACAAAAACTAGCCCGGCGTGGTGGCGTGCATCTGTAGTTCCAGTTACTTGAAAGGCTGAGGCGGAACGATCACCTGAGCCCAGCAAGTCGAGGCTGTGGTGGCTGTGAATGTACCACTGTGCTCCAGCCTGAGAGATAAAAGGGAGACTCCAACTCAAAAAAAGAAAAAAAATAGGATAAATTTGGCTGAAAAACTTTTGGACCCACTGTTAGAATACATCTGTTAAGGAAAAAATATTACGTTTATATTAAGATACCAACAATCTCAAGTTATTTTTCAGGACATTTTATTTCACATATGACACACAAAAAAAATTCAAAGTGGGTTACACAAGAAGTAGAATTTTCTGGTTCGATCAACTGTGTAGTTAGGAGAGCTAGCTTCACTTAACCTCTGCACAGTAGCTCAAACAATGTCGTCTTCTGGTGACCCTTATCCTCAAGTCCCAAGTTACCTAGCTTAGGACTCTACAGCATGTTAGCTTTTCCAATGTCACCAATTTGCTGGAGGAAAGAGCTGGGTCTCTCCCAGTGCAATACCCGTGGAATATTGGTGTCTCTCCTGACATTCCAATCATAAATCTCCTTTGTTTCTCAGTGACTAGAGAGATGTGATCTATTGACTGGCTTAAGCCAACTATAGCACATTCTTGGAGCAGAAATCAGAATAATTTCCACCCTTACAACCTAGGTAAAAATGGAAAAAGGGTACATTTCCCAAATAGAAGTCAAGGTCGTGCAGATGGGAGAGGAGGGAACCAGAGAGTCAAAGAGGCCTTGTTCATGACAAATAATATCATTAACGTTAGTGCAATGGGAGATTTGAGTGAGAGAAACTAGTGAGATATCATCAAAATGCAACTTTAATGTTCTCTCCCACTGCCCGTCAGTGGGAGAAACATTTTTCTCCTGCCTTGTAATGACAATTCTGGCAAGCCTTCTGGTTTTCCATCACTCTTTGGTAATAAAGACTCCAGGGGTTATTTTATTTGAAAAATAAAGTCTTTATTCCAAAAAGAGAGTGTTTGTCCCACTATAGTTAACCCTTCAATCTTTATTAAGAGCAAGACTTTCCTTCCACTCTCTCTCACCTGAGTCTTGGGTACTGTGGGCTTCCTGGATTTTAGGAAGATGTAGTTGGCCCCTGCCTCCTGCACTCACCCATTCACTCCTGCAGTTACTGACCCCCTGAGGTGGGAGGGCCTGGAGACAGCGGGAGAGGGGAGGGGAGTCAACTCACCTCAAAGGAACTACCTTAAGGTAGCTCTGGCTCTTTGGACATGGCAGAAGTTTGAGGCTCACTCTTGGACTCTTTGACGATGTCATGAAATCTTCAGCAGTGAACCTCCCGGACTATGACACCCATTGGTGAGGGTGTCATAGTTTTTGACTGCCAAGTGTCCGCACATCCGCGGGTGGAAATTCCCCAGAGCCAAATCCAATTCTAAATGACTCTAGACTGACCTTCATGCTTGGCCCACACAAGGATCCTGTTGCGACAAGCTTGATCTTGCCATTGCTGGAAGGGCAGTTACTTTCCAGATGCAAGTCGCTGTTGTCTCTGCCTCGCTGCCTCAGGCTGACAACCACTCCTCACTGCGTTGTTCCTTCGGATGCGTCTCACAGCCATCCAGTGTGACCTGGCAACTCCGGGGACTCACGAGCCCTCCAGGTTATTTCCTTGAGGTGTCTTCTGCCAACACCTCCTCTTCCACAGCATGGGCATCCTCATAGCACGAGCACCCCCCGAGAAATCTCTGCACCAATCTGTGTAACACTTCACTTGAGACTCTCAGAGTGAGTGGTTTCAAGCGACAAGAATGCCTCGTATTTTCTAGTCTTCCTGTTGTTCTCTTTTCTCTCTGTCTTAATGTGCAACTTAATTTGTTTCAAAGCTTGTTTTAGAATTTTAATATTAGCTATCAATGGCATCTCAGTTTAGATGTTTCGATTTGAATACTATAAAAGTGGTAGTATCAATCAATATTATTAACGCAATAAACTTGAGTACTCTTTTCTACACTATTTCTTACATTTTGATTTCCTCAATAACCTGTCTGATCAATGACACCTGACAAAGGATCCAACTCTCAGCCAATCATAGAAAATATTTTTTGAGTTCCTACTGTGCGAAAGTCTTCTAAAAGTGCTTTATAGGGGCCAAAACTTTTTAAATTTTATTTTAAAGATGTGGGGTTCAGTTCAGGGTACAGGAGTGGTCATCCTACAGGTAAAGTGTGGGTACCCTTATTGGCGTCATGTGCCCCCACCCCCAAGCAGTGTCCCACTACTGCCAATCCCTTTCTTATAGTATTATAATAATGTTCGGGGTCCCCTTATGAGTGAGCGCATGTGGTACTCAGATCTTTGTTTCTGTGATAAATCACTCAGTATGATAGACTCTAATTCCATCCATGTTGCTGTGAAGTTCATAATTTTGTTTTTCTTTATGGGCCAAAACACTTAAACTTTTCTAAAATTAACAATTCATGGTTCTATTTTAATGTTACAGATAAGGAAATGGAGGCACAGGAAATCTAAACAACCTTGACCGCAATCACAGACTTAGTGTATGGAGATGTAGAACTTAAAGTTAGAGGTCCAACTCCCGATCCCTGATTCTTGACAACTGTGTTAACTTCTTCTAAAGAGTTCCAAATGCTTACATGCCTCAATTCATGTTTCAAAGGAAGCAATGCTGCAAGGGGTTACCGTTGTGTAACTGATAAAATGGAAGTTCAGTCAAAGAGGGGGTTCAGCTCCGACCAAGTACAGCACTAAATGTATCATCTCTACTCTGAATCACACATTTTACTGGTGAAGATGGATTTCTGTTGAACAATTTACACTCTTTTAAACCAATTCTCCTGGAGGTTGAAGCTGCTGGAGGAAAGAACATTCTGGAGACAATATGGGAATGGACCCCTTTGGCCCTGCTGCCCCCGTGCTCAGTGAGTTGAAGGCGGTGCTCACCTCGCGCTGCACCCCCACTGCAGGAAAAGCCATCTGCACCCCCTCTGCACCACACAGAGCTTTGTTTAGGAGTGACGGAAAAGCAATCTAAAAACTCTGTCCCAGGAAGTCATCTTGCAGGCAAATGACAGTCCCATCACCTAGAAGGGTTCAGCGGCTCAAGTTCACGGTGATGAGACAGGTGTCACGTACCATCAGCCTCCCTGCTTTGCTTGCACACAAGCTGCCATCGGGGTCACGTCGCTCCACGTTCTGTACACGGTGTTGTTTAACGTTGTACTCCGGTGTTGCGCCAAGTACCACATCACTCTTCCGAGATGACTTCCTTGAAAATTGCTTCTAAAAGTTTGTGCCAAAAATGCTCATGAAGTGAACAATTTACTATCCTTTAGCCATTAAGATGCTGAAAACTGTCACTTCAGGAAATTGGATACTGTACCCTGTAAAACATGTTGTGCTGAAGCTTTGCTTCAACAATTTCTACCTATCATCCATCAGCTTGTGAGTACTGTGTTTAGTCAGTTGTTAAATTTAATACTCTAATAACATTCAGGTGTCAGAAGAAGAGAAGTACTGAGTTCTCACCGCAGTGTTCTAAATCTGTACAAACTGGAGGTGTTCTTATCTGTATTGCTTGTCTTTTATGTTTTCTTGATTGAGCTATCCAGAAAGTCAAGCTATTTCTGGGAACCTGCAGGTTGGTTCTACATTTGTAATTATGATTGCTTTCACTGACTCTAGTAGAAAAGGTGTTGTTCATCACTTGAATGTAATATCAAGTACTGAGGACTCAAATTTTCATATCAATTTTCCCAACAGTCTGTCTGTTTCCTGAATTTCTATAATACCCTTTACTCTAGGCTGGACCAAATTTGCTTATTTTTAGTCCATTTATGGCAGAGAGAAGCTTATAACAAGTTCTATACATATAATACATATATACATATGTAAGTATATGTATGAGGGGGACCCCCAAAAGCTGACATTATTTTTTGGAGGGTGAGCCCTTTGTAGCGTAGGCTTCCCTTGTTATGTAAGTGTTCTAGGAACCTGTTGGCATCAGTGTACCAGCTTGCATTGTTGCGAGAGACTGTATTTTACTTCAGTAAAGCCTTTTTGGAGATTTTTTTCAACATGTTTGCCCATGTCATGATGGGTGATTTACGAGCACACCTGCCCACACTGCACTGAGTGTTTTTGCAGTTTTGACCAAAAAAAAGCATGACACCTGTCCCCACCTTCCCTATTCACCTGATGTTGCCCCAAGAGAAAATTTTTTTTTGTTTCCTCCCATAAAAAAGCCCTCAACGGAAATGGTTTGTCAATGTGATAAGAGGAAAAGGCACAAAGACGATAGAAGCACTAAAAGGCATCAAAATTGACTAGTTCGAAACAGTTTTAAGCGGTGGAAAAAGTGTCTCAGTAGGTATATTGCATCATATGGAGGACTCTTTGAAGGTGACTGAAGTTTAAGCATATAGGAATAAATACACGGGTGGGCTCGGTGGCTCAGCCTGTAATCCCAGCACTTTGGGAGGCCGAGATGAGTGGATTGCTTGAGCCCATGGGTTAGAGACCAGAGTGCGCAACTTGGCGAGACCTCGTCACTACAATAAAAAAGATAAAAAAAAATAACAGAAAATAATTAGCCGAGCATGGTAGCCCATGCCTGTAGTTCTGGCTACTTGGAAGGCTGAGGCCGAAGGATCACAGAGACACTACAATCCAGCCTGTGCGATGGAGTGAGATTCCAACTCAAAAGAAAAAAAAAGAATAAATACACAATTTTTTATCAATAAAATTTTTATAAATAAAAATCAGTTTGTGGGTTCCCCTTTCGTAATATACGTTACAATTCAATTGTAATATATATATTATATATATATAATTGTAATATATATGTAATATATGTATATAATTGTAAGATATATTACAATTCAAACACGTTAAATTTTCTTTTTTTAATTTTTAATTTTAAAGATGTGGGGTACAATTCAGGGTTAGGTATATAAATGTTCATTATGCAGGTACCCTTGTTGATGCTGTTGATGCCCTCCTCCTCTGGCAGTCTCCCACTACTGCCAATCCCTTTCTTATAGTAGTACGATAGTTGTTCAGGGTCTGCTTATGAGTGAGAACATGTGATACGCGGTTCTTTGTTTTTGTGATAGATCACTCAGTATTATAGCCTCCAAGTCCATCCAAGTTGCTGAGAAGTTCATAATTTTGTCCTTCTTTATGGCTGCATAATATTTCATCATGCATATGTGTCACATTTTTAAAATTCAGTTCTCTTTTGATGGGCAGAACGGTTGGTTCCATGTTTTTGCTGTTGTGAATAATGCTACAATAAACATGCATGTGCAGGTATCTTTTCATAGAGTGATTTAAGCTCCTCCGGATATATTTCCAGTAGGGGGATTGCAGGGTCATATGGGAGGTCAAATTTTAGATTTTGTAGGAATTGCCACACTGTTTTCTACAGAGGCTGTACTAGTTTACACTCCCAGCAACAGTGTAGAAGTGTTCCATTTTTGCCACATCCTTGCTAGCATCTGTTGTTTTTTGAGTTATTGATGATGGCCATCTTGACTGGAATTAGGTGGTATCTCACTGTAGTTTTAATTTGCATTTCTTTGATGACTAGTAAAGCTGAGCATTTTTTCATTTATCTGTTGGCTGCTCATATGTCTTCTTTTGAGAAGTGTTCATTCATATCTTTTGCCCACTTTGTAATGGGGTTGACCGCTTTTTTCTTTTCTGCATGTTTGAGTTCCTTGTAGATTCTAGATGTTAGGTCTTTGTCAGACATACAGTTGGCAAATATTTTTTCTCAGTCTGTGGGCTGTCTCCCTGCTCTCTTAATGGTTTCTCTGGCTTTGCAGAAGTTTGTGAGTTTGATGAAGTACCACTTGTCTATCTTATCTCTTATGGCATGGGCACTTGGGGTTTTGATCAGGAATTGGTTGCCAGTTCCAATTTCCATAAGGGTGTCTCCTGCAGTTTCTAAGGTTCTTATAGTTTGAGGTTTTACATTTAGGTCTTTGATGC
>CAUYQG010209098.1:0-13650 GCA_963574415.1 Tarsius wallacei
CCAGGAGATTAAATTGAGGCAAAATTATTAGGACATTAACCACTAAGTAGGCAGCACTCTTGACTATTCCCTGAGGGGGTCTATGGTATAAGTGAAAACTTTACACCTCAACACAAAGTGGATCTGTGCATATGAATTCTCTGGTTTTCTTTAACTATAACAGAAGTTTATTTTAATATATCTATTGAATCAAAACTTATTTTCTGAAGTGTAAGTTCAAAAGTGTTTTAGTTTTTTGAAGTAGGATATTTATTTTAGAGGTTGAAAGTTTGGGATGGAATTTCCGATTTGTAGAACAAGTCAGTAGTGCATGGAACTATTCCGAACACAACTTTTCTGACACTCAGCTGATGAATACTGCAAGGGACTTGGGTTTTTGTACACACTCATGAGATCTCTAGTGAAGAGGCAGGCAGCATGGAGCACTGACAAATAGTATACAATCCTGGGAAATCTAATCCTGAGACATCTCAAAGCCTACCCACAAGATAATTTTTCCTGAGACTCACCTGCCAGGGATAGGAACCTTTTTCCACCTGGCTTCCCCCAAGAATCCGACTGAAAATGTTAAAGTAATTCCAAGACTGTACCTTAACCAGACTCTGCCCACAGTTGGAAGCTGAGAAAGATAAAAGATAAAGATTGAGTGATTAGATAATTTCTAGGACTGAGAAATACAGAAAACTCCCCTGAGCAAGAAAAAACAATCTGTAGCACATGGAGCATTGCAGCAAGATGCAAAATGACTTTAAGTTAATTGTTGGGATTTGCTTTAATTTGCAGTACAAGGGATTGATCAGTTTTTATCATGTGGAACATGTATATCATAAAAAGATTTACTTTTCTGAAATGAAGATTAAGGCCCCAGGGGTAAGTCTCCACTGGGTTATTAAGAATGCAGTTCCCTTTTGATTCTGAGCTTTATGAACCCTGAGAAGTTCTCACAGCACTTTTTCCTATGGCTTTTATTATATGCCGTTAAGGCTTTTTTTTTTTTTTTTTTTTGAGTCAGAATCTCACTCTGTCACCCAGACTGGAGGACAGTGGCACGCTTCCAGCCACTGCAGCCTCAACTGCTGGACTCAGGCGATCCTTCCTCCTCAGTCTTCCAAGTAGCTGGAACTACAGGTACATGCCACCATGCCTGGCTACGTTTTTGATTTATTGTAGAGATGGGGTCTCACCAAGTTGGCCAGGTTGGTCTCAAATCTGTGGGCTCAGGCAACCCTCTCACCTCAGCCTCCCAAAAAAAGTGCTATGGTTATAGGTGTGAGCCACTGCACCTAGCCTTTTTTTTTTTTTTTTTAAGTCAGGGTCTTGGTTTTTTGACCAGACTAGAGTGCAGTGGCATGGTCATGGCTACTGCAGTCTCAACTTCCGGAGCTCAGGCAATCCTTCCACCTCAACTTCCAAGTAGCTGGGACTAAAGGCACACACCACCATGCCAGGCTAATTTTTTGATATTTTTGTAGAGACAAGGGCTATGTTGCCTACACTGGTCTCAAATTCCTTGGCTGAAGCAATCCTCCTGCCTTGGGATTATAGGTGTGAGCCACAGCCTGTCCCATTATAGTTATTTCTATGTCTTTCAATTCAAATAAACTGTGGGCTCCTCAAATATAGGAACTTAACCATAGGGCTACCTATATCCATAACATCTAGCATAGTTCTTGATACATAGAAGTTATTAAATTAATTTGCTGATAATTCCATAGTCTGCCTTAGATTGCAGTTGTGTAAATATCTTTGCTGCTTCACCTATGGGACTGAGTGAGACTGTAATCTATGGTGCCTAGCACACAGTCAGATACCAATAAATCTTTACTGGTTTTAATTTTCCAGGGGGCTAGAAAGTGACAGGTTGTTCAAGGAGAGTGGAGTGGAAAGAAGCCAGTGTCCTGATTCTCAACCAGTGTTAGGATAGAGGCTTGCCAAGTAATTAAAAACAAAACAAAATTCCTTCCTCTTTATGTAAAAGGACTTTATTCCCCAAAAAATTGTATTCACTTATTTGCTCTCAGTGGGTTTTTTGACTCCCCATGTAGGACATAACCTGGATTAAAGATATTTGCCATCACTTGGTAATTCAAGGATAGCACATCTTCTGTCCTTTCTGCAGCCCCCCCCCCTTTTTTTTTGCCATGTTTTAAGGAGGATCTGTTCTTTGTATCTTGCCTCAAAAATCACCACATTTCATTGCTTACTGAATCCTCTAATCTTTATTCTTCAGCTTGGAGATCACCTCAACTAAGAAGTCTTCCCTGATTTCCTCATACTGGGTTAGTGTCTCTTTACTGTATTGTGTTGCACTCTTTCCTCACCCCTTTAATAGTTCCCACTATGCAATATTATGATAATGAATTATTTGCCTCTATTATTGAACTATGAACTACTTGTGGTAAAAAAATCTATGTCTTATTCATCTCTGTACTTCTAAGGTTTAGCACAATTCATGGCATAAGTAAGCACTTAGAAAAGTTGGATGGATGAACAAATGGTTTGTTTTGAGAACACGTCTTAAGAGTATCGTTATTTAAATTAATATGTTCAAATATACAAAGGTCTTTCTTGTCTAATCCCTGCTCTATGCCTGTAAATCAAGCACTATTATTCCCACATTGCAGATGAAAAAAGTAGGAATCAAAGAGATGTGCAGCTAAATAATGGCAGAGCATGAATGTAACACTAGGTTTAAAAAAAAAAAATTCTGAATCCAGTGCACGTATGACATTGGATCCAAAACTTATTTTTTAACTGTTTCAGTTGAATGAATCATAAATACTTTAGATAAAAATTTACTATTTCCTTACTGACACAAAGACAAAAAACATGTTGATCCTTGGGGCTAGCATAAGTCTGACCATGGAGAAATCTGCCAAGAGTTGTTTTCAGCTTAAGTCAATTGGGGGCGAGGGACAATTTACAAAATATTACAGTGTATATGCTTCATATTTTCAAGCAAGATAATTTTCCAAAAGATTATATATGCTTCTAAATCCATGCTGGTTTCCAGAATTTGCTCCATGAAAGGAGTTGTATAATATATCCAAATAAGTGAACAATACCAGTTTTTTTCACTTTGTTTCACTAAGTGAATTGAGATTTTTCACTTATTTAGACACATGAGTTGCATTCTATAAGTGTTTCACCCCATGGCATATGCTAATTGCAGGAGAAACAAAATATATCTGTTTTCTTTTATTTTCCCAAGGGACTGTGGGGCGGAATTGTGATGCCCATTGCCAACAAAGTTATTTTTTAAAACAAAGGCAGTTATAGAGTTCATCTGGAACTTACCTTTGGAGAGAGAAAGAGTTGCAGTTTCACTTTGTTCCAAGCAGATCATTCCTAGTAGTAAAATTAACTTGTTCCTGCTTATAGACATTTTGAGACTTGTAGTTTTTCCTTGAAATTTTAGAGAGACCAAAGAGAACAAAAATAGGAAGCCCTGCAATACCAGTAATATGCCAATTTAAAATAAGTTTATTCACTAACCAAAACTTGAAGCACTCAACCATGTCCATATGATGTTTCTGAATGTGATTTCTTACAAAGATCTTTTTCAGGATGTGGAGAATCAACCACAGAGGCAAAGTCTTGATCAAGAAGTATTACATATCCCATTACACCTACATCAATTGGTTGCTTCCCCCAGAGTGAATCTGGCTAGGAAAGTGGTTGGTATGTAAGGTTTTCATTTGAAAGCATTACTTACTCCTTTTTATGGATTATCACTTTCTATAACAGGATTGACTACCAAAGTCGTCCTTGTTTGCAAGGGTAAACTTCCCTACTTGTTTGCAACAACCTATCCACAAATATTCTAAAATAAATTTTTTGTCTTATTTTCCCAATGCACCATGTATATAGCCATGTATTGGGGAAGGAGAAGAAAGATAACTGGGTAGCACACTCATGGAGTCATGCTACTAGACAGTCCTTTAGGATAGTGTTCATTGGGACATTTGTGAATCCGCATTCTCCTGCCATTTTTATGTTTATAGAAGGCAAACACTAAATCTCCTTTACTTCTGCATCTGGTATATTTCTAGGCACAGAAAAGAGTCTGTGATTACCTTCAAGTCTTCCTCTTTTCTGGCTGAGTTCTGGGCTCATGGTCAGAGTGTGAGAAACACGTATAGATTGGTCAATGCCATCTATGACCACATAGGAATATGAAATGTTTCTGTTAACTTTTGTAAGTTACCCACCCAAAAAGCAAATGTCAAACCAGAAGCCCCTAACTTTATTTTGGCAACTTTTTTCCTCAAACAAAATAAATCTATACAAATATAACACATACAGGTAATATAAATGCAAAACAAAAAAGTTTTAAAACCTAAATTTTGTAAGTACCACATATTTAGGAGACAAGACTCAAGATTGCAGCCTTACGGAAAGAAGGAAACTCATATCTCCAATTGAGGCTTTATCCACACATACCTTAATCCCAAAGCCAAAAATGTTTGGCTTAATAGTATGGGGGTGATAGCCCTAAGACATAATCAATCAATGTCTAAGCCATAATCAAAATCTCAATCTTTCTTTGACAACAGGTGCTCTTGGAAGGCTCTATTATATTTTATCAATCATTTTTTAGAGCAACTTGACTAGGAATGTGCTCCTTCTGATTCCAAATTCACTACATCTTGTCTAGAAATTGGGAAAGCCTAGCATGGGTCTGGGATATGCCCAGGTTGACAAGCCTAAAACAGGGGTGAGTAGAGCCTGGCACATTGTCTTTTTTGTTTTTATTTCAATAGCTTTAAGGGGTACAAACAGCTTTTGGTTACATGGTTGTATTGTATTTGGCAAAGGAGACAAAGTGTACTCACCACCCCCACCTCAGTACATTGTACCTGATGGGTGATTTTCATCCCTCAATCTCCTCCCCTCTTCCCCCTTCTGAGTCCTCAATGATCATCATATCATTGTGTATGTCTTTGCAGATCCTTAGTTTAGCCCGTACTTACAAGTGAGAATATGCAGTGTTTGGTTTTCTGTTCCTGAGTTAGTTCACTTAGAATGATGTTCTAAAGCACAGAGCCTTTTGAGCTTTTGACATGTTGATTTCTAGTATCATAGGATGATTAAATTTTATTCTGCACTGATGAGTTTCCCTTTGTCATGTGGGAGTGGGGCTTTTTTTTTTTTTTTTTGGTTGTCACACAGAAGGATGATGAGATCTTGCTTACTCCTTCAATTCAGAAGAAAACATTTGCTTCAAGCTCTTGTATGAACACATATCTCACCACAGCTATCAGTACACATCAATACACTCATTCACCACATGGAGCTGGTCATTAAGAGCTTGGTACTTTTATCTCCTGAAGGGGTAAATTGTGGTCCTCTTACTGATAAAATCTTTCATATTCAAGGAAAGTATACCAGGTTCTGAGATACTATTTCATAAGGCCAGCTATCAAGACTTCCATAGGTCTATGGAGTACAATGACTGTACTTTGTAGTTCCTTGAAGAAAGGACTATACTGAGTGTTACTTGGTATGATAATATAAAATCAAATTTTCATCAATGAGACTGTTAAAACTTTTAAAGAGAAAAAAAGTATCTTGTGGGAATTTTAGAACAAAGTCTGTACCAAACATGGATTTGGAGGTCAAATTATTCTATATTTCTTGTCCGGTAAATCTCCAAGTTGAGAAGTTAGTACTAAAATTTATCCTGAGTCAGTAATACAGAAAGCAGCTGGCAGAAATAAAGA
The DNA here is from genome assembly GCA_963574415.1 of Tarsius wallacei. Lineage (NCBI taxonomy): Eukaryota > Metazoa > Chordata > Mammalia > Primates > Tarsiidae > Tarsius > Tarsius wallacei. Next base: position 5,724 of record CAUYQG010209098.1, read on the forward strand.
GCAAAATCTATTTGGAAGAACGTGCTATCAATCCAGTCTGAACAGACTAATATCTATAAAAGCTCACTGAAGAAGGATGTTTTCACAATTTAAAATCATAAGACAGTAAAAACCAAAAACAAACAACCACTGCCAATAACAAAAACAAACCAAGAATATGTCAGCAGATATATCAGAGAGCAGACTTAGATCATCAAGAACTTCAGGTAGAAGAATGATCTAATAGACATTATAATATATTGGTTAATATTTTTAAAGAAATAAAAGAATAAACACTCAAGAAAAAAACTTTTAAAAAAGATCATACAGAGTTGGAAAAGAGAAATTCTAGATTATACATAACTGAAGAGAAAACTAATGATCTGGAAGACAGATCTTAGAAATTACTCAGAATGTCAGAGATACAGATATGCACAGAATGAAAAAGAAGCTATGAGATGTGCAGAACAGGATGAGAAAGTGTAAATATGTGTAATAGGAATGACAGCAGGAGACTGTAGAAAGAATAGAGGGTAGGTAATATTATAAAACATAATGGCTAGTTTCAAACCCACATAAAATATAAAAGTAGAGAAAATAGAATAATGGATCTTGCTGGACCCATCGCTCTGCTTTAACAATTACACTTGGCCCATTTTATTTCTTTTACAACATTCTCACCACTCCACAGTCTTATTTTTAAACAAATCTTGGGTATTATTTCATCTATAAACATTTTAGTATATAGCTCTTGAAGATAAGGACTCATAAACCATAACTACAATAACATTATTAAATGAAAAATTGATAATTCTTTGATATCGCATAATCAGTGTTTGAATTCTCTAATAGTCCTACAATGTTTTTAGAATTGGCTTGAATTAAAACTCCAAACAGGGTCTACCTGCTTCATTTAGTTGTTTTTTTTCAAGCCATATCTTCCTTTTTTGTTTGTGCAATTATTTTTGCTGAAAAAATTGGTTATTTAATCCTTTAGAATTTTCTACATTCTGTATTTTGCTGATAGCAGAGCTGTGGTTCCAGAGTGTTCCTGTAACCTTTGTGTGACCTATAACTAGTAGGTTGATCAAGATAGAGTCTTGATCAGATTCAGGTTAGATTTTTGGCAAGAAATTTTATAGTAGGATCACACACTCCTATTGCATCACACTATGAAGCACATAATGTCTGGTTGTTCTTTCTATGATTTTAAAATTAGTCAGTAAGTTCAGATGTTGTCAGTCTGCTTCATCCAGTCCCTGCTACCCATCCCCTGTGCTTAGTATTTATGGGGACAATTTCCCCACTCTATCCTTCCTCAATATTCCTGAAATTCTGGATATTACTAAACCTCTTCTCTTCCTGGAATCCTCCTGTTTTTTTTTTTTTTTAAGCAAAATTCCTCACATTTTTTCACTTAATGATTTTAAGCATCTCTTGATCACTGTTATCTAAACCCATTATTACATTAGGGCTTATGAAATGACGATATTTTAATTTTATCATTCCATCTTCCTTTATCAGCAGGAACTATTTTATAAAAAAATTTATTTTCCTTTCATCAATTATTTAAGTATCCTGCATTATTTTTGACATAGGGAAGTTAAGATAAATACTTGATTTTTTTCTTTTCTTAATCTTTTTATTTTATTTTATTTTTGAGTCAGAGTCTCACTCTGTCACTCTGCTGGAGTGCAGTGACATGCTCATGGCCACCCCAGTGTCAACCTGCTGGGCTCAGGCAATCCTTCTGCCTCAGCCTTTCAAGTAGCTGGAACTCTATTTATTGTAGAGATGAGGTCTCGCCAAGATGTCCAGGCTATTCTCAAACCCGTGGGCTCAGGCAATTCTCTTACCTCAGCCTCCCAAAGTACTGGGATGATAGGCATGAGCCACTGCGCCTGGCCTCTTAGTCATTTTGAAGACATATGAGTTAGTTCCCCAGCAAACTCCAAAGATGATGATTTTTTTCTAGTATCATTATGAAATTATGTAATATATTCAAGCTAACCAGTCTTCATCGTTATCATTCAACTAAATTGGGTAATTCAATAATTACCCAATCTACTGCTATTTGAATTTATATGTGGAATATAAGGATTAAATAGCTTCATGAACTTGGTCAAGGCTACCCAATTAGAAAGTTTTAGTCTTGATTTCAATTCATGTTTTTGATTCCTGATCCCATGTACTTTTTATCACACTATTGTGTCAACTAAGCCCTTGTCAGTTTTCCTGTGTGTGTTTTGTTTTTCTCTGGCAGATCAGAAGATTTGGTTCACTTTTTTCTTTCTTTGGCTCCCACCAATCACTAGTTTTCAAATTGGCACAAAAGACAGATGTATTTGCACAATATCTCTCCTTAACCAGCCTCCTTCTCCATTTTATGCTTGTAAGAGATTTCTTTTTACTGTTCCAAACAACATTTATTCTGGCTTCCTCACTTACCTATATCTCCTGCTGATACTCTTTCTCCACCATACCATGAAAATTTGATCTTCATTAAAAACTAGTGTCTTGGAGAGAGGCTACAAGAGGCTAAAATGCAACACTAAGTTTTCACCTAGAATTTTGGGACTAATTTTGTCTTTTCCAAACGCACTCCTGTTTCACTTCCTTTCTCCTATCTTCTTCATGGCTGTGTGTAAATTTTTTTGCCTTGGCAGAGTACTGACTCTGGCAAATTCTTATATTTTTACCTTTTATTCCCTCTAATTTCCAGCCAGCTCATTTTTGCCTAATTTTGTTTCTTTGCTATCCATCCCTCATGCTTAGTATTTATGGGGACACTTTTCCCACTTTATCTTTCTTCAATATTCCTGAAATTCTGGGTATAACTAAACCGTTTCTCTCCCTCGAATCCTCCTATTTTTATTCTAAGATTCAAACATTGATAAAGAGGAACATACTGCTTCCTTTTCAGTTTCCCTTTGTTATAGCTCTCATTTCCAAATTGCCTCTTCCCTTTTAAGATCTATTCTTAAAAAATACCCTCATTGTTTTTGATTACCCTCAAGGCATTCTTAGATTGTTCTTTATTTTACAATTCAACTCACACTCTCTACCTTTTATTTGCCTTTAGTTTCAAGTGTGTAGTCTATTAGCAGTAACAGGAAATAAGCAAGGTATTATAGAGAAGGATTCAGTGACTTCTGCTTAGGAATCTGATTAAGTTGGCAGCCTGAGAATGTACTGTAAGCTTCTGCTCCTGCTTACATTCACAATAGGAAAAATATATTAAATAAATGAATTCATAGCAGAGCTGGAAGACCTGAAAGAGGAAGGGTACTTTTAATGGCCCCAAATTACACATAGTTTTCAAAAGATAAAAAGCATGTGGGTCAGGCGCAGTGGCTCATGCCTATAATCCCAGCACTTTGGGAAGAAAGGTAAGAGGATAGCCTGAGTTCATGGGTTCGAGACCACCCTGGGCAACTTGGTGAGACCTCATCTCCACAATAAATCAAAAAAATTTAGCTGGGCACGGTGGTGCATGTCTGTAGTTCCAGCTACTTGGAAGGCTGAGATGGAAGGATCACCTGAGCCCAGCAGGTCGAGGCTGTGGTGGCTGTGAGCATGCCATGGCACTACAGCCTGGGAAACAAAGTGAGACTCCAACTCAAAAAACAAACAAACGCATGTGGGATCCAGTTAAGGAAAGAACCACAGCCTAACATGCCTGTTAGGAAAAAAAACTGCTGGAAAAGTTCTGAAGTGATAGCACTTTAGAGTCAGCAGTGAAAGTGAGCTGGAGGAAGCTCCAAGATAATAAACAGGGTCATTGTTTGGGACATCCCAGTGAAGGTTAGGCATTTGAATCCTCTCACTCAAACTTAATCCAAACAAGAATCAGTTACAGTGTTTTCCCCTGGGAGGGAGATGTGAGGGAATATTTGCGCCCAAGAGTCAGAGTAGCATTCCAGGTTGCTAGCAACATCCAGGAAGAATGAGAGGCAGACAGGTTCAGAATGCAGCTCCTGGTCCTCTCTACTTGACAGCATATCCTGTTCCTCTCTCAGGGGTACTAGTGGTGGCTAAGAACATTACTGATGGTAAATATAGCATTGCCGACCAAAATTGAGGTTTTTCAGGCAGAAATAATTTTATAAAGGTTTTTTGAAAGTCAAAAGTGAGGATGGACCCAAGAAGACACACCAATAAAGTTGGAGGTGTTTCAGGGTTTGTCATAAGGTAAAAAGTTTTTATAGAAAAATTTAAAAGACAGGAGAAGGACTCTTCATCCCAGGTTGTCCCCTTTTCATTGGAGGGTCCAATATGGAAGTTACCATCATTAGCTACAGATTACATCATTACACCAAATGTAATCGCCAGGTTAAAAATACATCTACATGTAAGACAATCAGTAGAACTTCATGCTTCAGGTAATCTTAAAATAAATCATAATCCTACTTAATGTCAGAGGCCTGCACATTGATCAGTACATCAACAATTTGAGGAATTTACTGTAAGATTCTTTACTTCAGCCGGGCTCAGTGGCTCAGCCTGTAATTCCGCGCTTTGGGAGGCTAAGGTGAGTGGATTGCCTGAGCCCGCGGGTTTGAGACTCACCTGGGCAACTTGGTGAGACTTCATCTCTATAATAAATCAAAAAATTAGCCGGGCGTGGTAGCACGCGCCTGTAGTTCCAGCTACTTGGAAGGCTGAGGCGGAAGGATCGCCGGAGCCCAGCAGGTCGAGGCTGCGGTGGCCGGGAGCGTGCCACTGCCCTCCAGTCTGGGCGATGGAGTGAGACTCCGACCCCCCCCAAAAAGATTCTTTACTTCAAGGCAGAATGTCACTATCGAATCACAAGACCTTCCCAAGGCAAATTAATTTGGAAGCCTGCTTAGCATAAATGTGACCTATAGATTGTCAGCATCCACATAAAGGTGAATGGATGATCAGAGTTATGAAGCTGAGAAAACAAACAAGAAACAGTTAATGACTGAGGAGAAAACACCACCATGAAGGAGAGACACCAAATGTAATCACCAGAAGACCCACTTCCAAAGGAAACAGAGGTAAGTTAATTAGAGTCAAAACTTTAGAATAAGTATAATTAAGATACTAAGGGAGATATGATAAAATATTACATGCGTAAATGTTAACCTCAGATACTGGAAAATAAAAATATTACTGTTGAAATAAAAAATCAAACCCTCAACAAAGCGGTTGATTATCAAAATGATTACAGAGAGGACTCTGAAGCAAAACTGAAGAATATGCTTTCCACAATGGTCAAGAGACATAGCACAAAAGATCAAAGAGCTGGAAAAAAATCTTTTTAATTGAAATATAAAAAAATTGAATGGAAATTTCCAACAGGTATCTAATAGGAGTCCCAGAAGAGAGAGTGAGAATGGTGAAGTGGGAGTAAAGAAAAAAATATCTCACAAAATAATTGAATAAAAAATTTCAGTGCTGAACAGAAATGGGGTCCTCAGAGACAAAGCTCTTCCTAAGTACTAAGTAAGAAGAATGACAAAAAAGCACTACCCCAAGATTATGTAATATAATTTCATAATAAGGATTATAGAGAATATCTTAAAAGTTTAAAATTTTTTTTATTTTAAAGATGTGAGGTACAATTCAGGATTAGGTATACAAGTGGTCATTGTACAGGTAAAGTTTGGGCCTCCCTTTGGTCTCCTCTTCACCTGAGATCAGGTACCCTTATTGATGTTGTGTCCCCCCTCCCCACCCAGTAGTATCCCTCTATTGCCAATTCCTTTCTTATAGTGTCATGGTAAATGTTCAGAGTCTGCTTAGGAGTGAAAACATGTGATACTCAGTTATTTGTTTCTGTGATAGATCACTGAGTATTATAGACTCTAAATTCATCCAAGTTGCTGTACAGTGCATAATTTTGTCCCTCTTTATGGCTGCATAATTTTCCATCATATGTATGCACCACATTTTTTTTTATCTGGTTCACTTTTGATGGGCAGCACGGTTGGCTCTGTTTTTGCTATTGTGAATAGTGCTGCAATAAACATGTGTGTATAAGGATCTTTTTTGTAGAATGATTTGAGTTCCTCTGAATATATTCCCAGTAGGGGGATTGATGGGTCATATAGAAGGTCAATTTCTAGTTGTTTTAGAAATTACCACATTGTTTTCCATAGAGGTTGAACTACTGTGCATTCCCACCAGCAGTGTAGAAGCCTCCCTTTTCTCCACATCTTCGCCAGAATCTGTTGTTTTTGTTTTATTAATGATGGCCATTCTTATTGGAGTTAGGTGGTATCTCAATGTGGTTTTGATTTGCATCTCTCTGATGATTAGTGAGGCTAAGCACTTTTTCATGTGTCTGTTGTCTGCCTGTATATCTTCTTTTGAGAAGTGTTTATGGTTTTTGCCCACTTTTTAATGGAATAGTTTGTTTTTTTCTTTTTGGCATGTTTAAGCTCCTTGTAGATCCTGAATGTTAGGTCTTTGTCAGTTATACAGTTGGCAAATATTTTTTCCCGTTTTGTGGTCTCTCTTCCCACTCTTGATGGTTTCCTTTGCTTTGCAGAAGCTTTTCAGTTTGGTGAGATCTCACTTGTCTATCTTATCTCTTATGGCATGGAAATTTGGGGTTTTGATCAGGAATTGGTTGTCTACTCTGATTCCCATAAGGATATCTCCTGCATTTTCCAAGATTCTTGTAGTTTGAGGTTTTGTGTTTAGGTCTTTGATCCATTTGGAGTTGATTTTTGTGTATGGTGATAGGTAGGGGTCCTGTTTCAATCTTCTGCATGTGTTCAGTCAGTTTTCCCAGCACCATTTACTGAATAGGTTCTCCTTTTCCCAGTGGTTGATGGTGGAGGCTTTGTCAAAGATGAGTTGGTTGAGAAACTGAGGCTTTGCTTTCAGAATCTCTATCCTGTTCCATTGTTCTATATGCCTGTTCTTTTTTATTTTTCACTTTTTTTTCATTGGAGTTTCACTTTGTCACCCAGGCTGGAGGGCAGTGGCATGCTCTTGGCAACCTTGACTTGCTGGGATCAGATGGTCCTTCCACCTCAGCCCTCCAAGTAGTTGGAACCACAGGTGTGCGCCTCCATGCCCGGTTAATTTTTTTATTTATTGTAGAGATGCGGTCTCACCATGTTGCTCAGGCTGATCTCAAACCTCTGAGCTCAGGCAATTCTCTTGCCTTGGCCTCCCAAAGTATTGGAATTATAGGTGTGAGCCACCACACCTGGGTATATGCCTGTTCTTGTACCAATACCAAGCTGTTTTGATTATTGCAGCCTTATACTAAAGCTTAAAATCTGGAAGTGTGATGACTCCCTCTTTGTTTCTTTTGCTGAGGATTGTTTTGGCTATTTGTGGTTACTTATGTTTCCATTTGAATTTCTGTATTGTTGTTTCCAGGTCTGAGAAGAATGATGTTGGTAAATTAATGGGTATTGCATTGAATCTGTGTATTACCTTTGGTAGGATGGACATCTTAACAACATTGATTCTTCTTCCTATTCATGAACATGGAATATTTTTCCATTTATTTGTGTCTTCTTGGATTTTTTTTGAGCAATGTTTTGTAGTGTTCATTGTAAAGGTCTTTCACTTCTCTGGTTCAGAAGATGCTGTGGTATTTCATTTTTTTTGTGGCTATTGTGAATGGGATTGTGCTTTTTATTTAGTTCTCTATTTGTTGTCAGTGTATAAGAATATGATTGTTGAACAAATGTGTAGATGGCGGCAACACAGGCAGAACTGTGAGATTCTCCAAATGTGAGTTCCCCAAAAAGACTCTTGCCCTCCTTCCCCTACCCCCTTGCCCACAGCTGGACGCATTGGTCCGAGGCTCAGGGACCCCCGGTCCCACGCAGGGCCGGCTATTGCATCCCGGGCTGCTCCCTCGCGGGTGGGAAGGTTCGGGTCTCAGCTCCATCCCTGACTGCATTGATCCCAGACTGAGCCTCCGGTCACCCTAGGAGGCTCTGGGCACCCACCCCTC
>CAUYQG010209107.1:0-28372 GCA_963574415.1 Tarsius wallacei
TTGCTTCCTTTCCTGGGCAAAAAGCAGATGGTAGATTTCCATTCTTCTGTAACTTTAATAATGTTGAACCTGCCAGTCACTGAACATTGGTGATGTCCCATTTTAACAATGAGAAAACCAAGGTTCGGGGAAGTAATTTGCCCAAGGGGATAGCTGAACACAGCAGAGGTGCAGTCTGAACCCAAGTCTTTACACTCCAATGCTGTGCTCTTTAACCTCCACTATGTTTTATATCCAGGTCTTTGAACACTGGATGCGGAGGGTTCCATTACTAAGTTGTATTTGTTCTTCTAATTGGGCTTTGTTCAGATACCACAGTGACATTGCCCTTGATCAGTGTTTTGAGGCTGACGGCAAGGGCCTGGAGTCTTGAAGGAGTTGCCTCTGAACAAGACTAACCTAGAGTTGCCCATGGAAAGCCAGATGGAGGAGCTGACTAATCTCAGAAATAATAAAGAGGTGGGAACTGCACAAAATGAATTAAAAGTTCCAGTATGTCAGTACTTGTAAAATATGGTGGTGATGGATGTCATTATAAGAGATATTCTTTTCTTAAAACACAGGTAAAGTAACAGATTGTGAAACAAAACTTACCTCTCAGAGTGAAAGTAAAGATCACATGAATCACTGATATTAAAACATTCCCTAAAATGTTAAAATATTATTCCTTTATGTTGGTTCGGAATCTTTTTGTAATAAAATTGCCAGATAAAATACAGGATTTCTGGTGAGAAGCGGCTGCAGCGCTGAGCGGAGGAGGCAGGAACCGAGTTCAAGTGGCAGCTGGGTGGGCACCATGGCTGGAATCACCACCATCGAGGCGGCGAAGTGCAAGATCCGGGTTCTGCAGCAGAAGGCCGATGGTGCCGAAGAAAGAGCCAAGCGGCTGCAGCAGGAAGTGGAGGGAGAAAGGCGGGCCCGGGAGCAGGCTGAGGATGAGGTGGCCTCCTTGAACCGTAGGATCCAGCTGGTCGAAGAGGAGCTGGACCGTGCTCAGGAGTGCCTGGCCACTGCCCTGCAAAAGCTGGAAGAAGCAGAAAAAGCTGCTGATGAAAGCGAGAGAGGTATGAAGGTTATTGAAAACCGGGCCTTAAAAGATGAAGAAAAGATGGAACTCCAGGAAATCCAACTCAAAGAAGCTAAGCACATTGCAGAAGAGGCAGATAGGAAATATGAAGAGGTGGCTCGTAAGTTGGTGATTATTGAAGGAGACCTGGAACGCACAGAGGAGCAAGCTGAGCTGGCAGAATCCCGTTGCCGAGAGATGGATGAGCAGATCAGACTGATGGGCCAGAACCTGAAGTGTCTGAGTGCTGCTGAAGAAAAGTACTCTCAAAAAGAAGACAAATATGAGGAAGAGATCAAGATTCTTACTGATAAACTCAAGGAGGCAGAGACCCGTGCTGAGTTTGCTGAGAGATCGGTAGCCAAGCTGGAAAAGACAATTGATGATTTGGAAGATAAACTGAAATGCACCAAAGAGGAGCACCTCTGTACACAAAGGATGTTGGACCAGACTCTGCTGGACCTGAATGAGATGTAGAGCACCCCAGGCCCACCCTGCCACCAATCCTCCCTCTGACCCCAACTCCACTTGAGGCCAGCCTGCCCGAAGCTGACCTTTAACCTGAGGCCTGATCTTTAACTGGAAGGCTGCTTTCTCCTTTCGCCCTTCCCTCCACGCCCCTGTGTCTTTTTTGCCAAACTGTCTCTGCCACTTCCCAGAGATTTCAGCTGGGCTAGAGGCTGAATACATTTGGGAACAACATTTAAGGGAATGTGAGCACAATGTAAAATGTCTTTAAAAGCATGTTGTGATGTACACATTTTGTAATCAAACTTTTTTGTTGTTTTGAAGCAACCATTGGTAAAAACATTCCAAATAATTCCACAGCTCTGAAGCAGCAAACTAATCCCTTTTTCTCTTTTGGAAGGTGACTTTTTTGTTTAATACATATTACCCTCTCCATAGAGAAGGGAAAAAAGTGTGGGCCTGCCTTACTGAGAACCAAACAGAGCCCTGGAAAAGTCTCCACTATGGGAAACCTCATTGCTCTGTACAAAGTACTAGCCAAACCAGAAAGGTGATTCCAGGAGGAGTTAGCCAAAACAACAACAAAAATGTGCTGTTCAGGTTTTCAGCTTTAAGATATCTTTGGACAACTTTATTTTTATTTTTTACTTTTTTCATTAGAAGTGACCAAATTAAGATGGTGAGACCTCTTGACCAAATTTCTAACCTATGTCTACCCCCTTCCCAACCACTCACAGAATGGATCATGTGCCCCTTATGTTGAGGTGACCACTTAACTGCTCTCCTGCATTTTTGAAAGCAAATTATGATTTCTGCCACTGATTTAGCCATATGAAACTCATCTCATTACCCTTTTTGGGGTCCGAAGCTGCTGTCTCTAAAAGTGCCATCTCATTGTGCTTTGTATCAGCCAATGCTGAAGAAATCTTGAATAGCTTATGTACAAAACTTTTTAAATTTTATATTATTTTAAAACTTTGCTTCTTTGGGTTTAGTGTGCCCTGGCCACCCCATCTGGCTGTGAGAGCCTACAGTTTGTGGGCTGGCAGTATGCTGATCTTTGAAGTTTCTTTCCCTACCCAGTCCCCACTTTTTGGTAAGGTTTCTATGAAGTCTGTTAGGTGTACATCCTGCAGCTTATTGACTTAAAATTTACTCTACTTTGGTGTGGTCTCTTTGGGGCTGATTGGGAGAAAGAGAAACCAATAGTGTACCTGTTTTGATATTGCATATTGATAAGTGTCTTTTTGAAATAAAGAACCAGTCCCTCTCTCAGAAAAAAAAAAAAAATACAGGATATCCAGTCTAAATCGTAATGTCAGCCAAACAGTGAATAGTATCTTAGTACAAACACACCCCAAATATTGCATGAAATATGCTAAATATGCTTTTTAAAAGTTCAGTTTATATGAAATTGAAATTTAATTGGGCATTTTGTATTTTATGTACCAAATGTAATGACACTATTTTATAATAGCCTAGAAATTTTTTCAAACCTTAAAAAAGATTTCTAAATTCTACATTTCCTGTTTTATATTTTCAGTTTCTTTAAATAACCATACTCCAGATGCAAAACCAAGTAACCTACGGCATTTTATTTATGGTCAGGAGATGAAAGGTGACAATGATAAAATTTCTCATGTTGTGGTTAATGTAGACTCAAGATGGCCCCAGGAGTGGGCCTGACTGTCCTGCTGGACCAGACATGGGGACAATATGAGGCTTTGGCAGAACAAAGCCACAGAAAGGTTAAGGCCTGGGTTAGTGAAAGGGAAGTCTATCACCAATGAAAAATATTAAGCAGAGCTCATGAAAGCTAGTACCAAGTATTTATAATTTTATTCCACTCTAATACTCCAGAGTAAAGAACTGAACGGCCAGCATCGGCTTCTGCTGACAAGTATTAACAGGAGTAAGGCTCTTCAAGCCACTGGAATTGGAAGATCAGGTCCTATGGCCTCTGGTAAGAATGCTACAGTGTGTTGTTCTGAAAGTCAAAATGGCTTTTTCACACATGACAGTTGCATGACTGCTCACAGATGTCTCAAACTATTTTGTCTCCATAGTATAATGTCTGCACTGTAAAACTTAAAAGCAACTCTTCAATTGTAAACAATAGAGGAACAGTAAATTAGGATAAGAAAGAAAGACACAATACTAAGAGTAAATACACTTACACTGTTTCTTTAAAACTACAAATTAAGTTCTATCTGGTAGTAGTTTACATTGTGTCATTCTGCACTATTTTTCTACATTGCAATTTTTGATGAATCTTTTCTTACTTTTACTTTATATTCCTTTACTCTTGTTTTATTGCATTTATTTTAATTTTAATGGGTACAAAATGTGATATTTTTATACAGACATACAATGTGTAATGATCAAATCAAAGTAACTGGGATATTTATCACCTCAAACATTTATCATTTCTTTGTGTTAAGAACATTCTAATTTTACTCCTCTAGTTATTTTGAAATATACAATAAATTATTGTTATCTATAGATGTTCTATTGTGCCACAAATACTAGATCATATTCCTTCTACCTAATTGAATTTTGTTTCCATTAGCAACCCATCTTCAGCCCCCTCCCCATGGCCTTCCTAGCCTCTAGCAACCATCATTCCACTCTCAATGAGATCAATTCTTTTAGCTCCCACATATGAGTCAGAACATGTGATATGTGTCTTCATTTTAATCTAGTTTGACAGAAACTGAAAGTAACTACTGTGCTCAACTTTCACAGATGCAAGAAGTGACTAGCAATCTGGAGGCTCAAGTTCAACAAATCAGGACTCAAGCAGAGGCAGAACACTGAACACCAACAACTCCTGGGTGTGAAGAGTAGACCAGGGAATGAGATTGAAAAGTACTCAGTAGTCTGGGTAAATGATGATAAATAACCCACTAAATCCCCAGCCCTTCTATTAAATCTCAGTTCTTAAATCAATTGTGCATACTTACTCAAACCTAGAATATCAGGACAAATAGCACTTGCCATAAAATAATTTACCATTACAACTGAGCCACAGTAATCTAGTCGAATCCATTACCCTCCAAACATATCCACGTCACAGTGTCTGCAGACTTTGAAAACAACATTTTACAATCAGCTAAACAAAGAGGTACATTCTTCAAATCCATTAACCTTAAAAGTTCCACTTCATTTATTTATGCACAGGAAATGTAAGCCTGTCCTAAAACAGGCCTGCCACAATAAAAAGGTTCCATCCTTACCACTATAATTTACATTTTTGGGAGAGTCTTTGAAGCCACAAAGCAAAGCTTAATTAAACATCTGGTAGTGAACAGTAGTGGTTAAGAGCATAGGCCCTAGAGACAGGCTGACCTGGTTTCAATTCTGGCTTGGCTACTAATTTGTTAGCTGTATGAACCTGTGTACAATATACAACCATCCTAAGCTTCAGTTCCCCTCCTCGGTGTATAAATGGGCTGATAACAATATCTGACTTACAGGGATGTTTAGTTTGCATGAGAAAATGTACACAAAGACCTCAACACAGTATCTGGCACAGAGTAAACGTTGGTGATGAAAGGTGGTGAAAGTTAGTGTTATTTGTGCTATTTGTATGCTTAGAGAAACTTGGTGTAATGGACTGTTGCAATGCAGTGACCCCAGTATAGGTTGTGGGTAGAACAGCTTGGATAATTTTGAGAACTATCTTGGATATTGAGAAAGCAAGAAAGAAAGTATTAACTGAAAGATCACAAGGTCCGCAAAAATTTGGAGAGGAGATTTTATTTCTTAAAAACGGTTACAGCCTGCAGGGTGGCCACTTTAACAGGCTGGGAAGCATAGGAAGAAAAGTGAGAAAGGAATTTATGCTGAAGGGGTTGGCTAGGTATACTTATTCAACAGGTTATAGAAGAAACTATGAATATTCATGAAGGGGGATAGCACATGCAAGATAACAACTGTGTGCTAACATGCTGTCCAAATTTACTTTGGGTTGGAGACTTAGCACTTGTGTTACAGTTAGGCCCTATGTCAAAAGGTGAAGCAGGGCATTCAGTGCACAACCTCTGTGGACCAAACAGAACCAGTCCATGGTCAGTGGTCTCCTATCGGGAGAAAGTTACAGTAATCAGTCTCTTGTCCAATCAAAGCCGTAGTTAAGGCTTGTGGAGCAGGGGGTCAGTTAGTCAATATCTGGCACTGGATGAGTTACAATTGTGTTAATATTGCTTATCTCAAGGGCAGTGCTTGTTTAGCTCCTAAAGAAAAAGAACATTAGCCGGGCACAGTAGCACGCACCTGTAGTTCTGGCTACTTGGAAGGCTGAGGCGGAAGGATCGCCAGAGCCCAGTAAGTCGAGGCTGGTGGCCAGGAACGTGCCACGGCACTCCAGTCTGGGCGACACAGTGAGACCCCAACTCAAAAAAAAGAAAAAGAATAAGACTTGCAGCAGTTAGAACATAATTTATTCTTTAAGTGTAGGGGTATATGACTTAACCCTTGTCTGTCATGACCTTAGGTCTCTTTTATAATTTGGTATCTTATTGCCACCAAGCATCTGTTCTGTCAGTCTTACTATCTCTATTTTAACATTAATGCCGGTCAGTCATTGCTTCTAAATAGCAAAAGGGAGGGAGTAAAATAAGGTGTGTCTGACCTCCCAGTCCATCATGGCAGAGAACTCAGCTTCTCTCTGGAGTCCCCCTGGCCAAGAGGGGTTCTGTTTAGTTAGTTGAGGGCTTAAGATTTTATTTTTAGAGGGAGGGAAGGAGGAAGGGAGGGAGAAGGAAAGGGAAAAAAAGGAAAAAAGGAAGGGAGGGAGGAAGGAGGTGAAGGAAGAAGAAAAGAGAAGGGAAGGAAAGTATAACTAGACCTTTTTTTTTTGAGTTGGAGTCCCACTCCGTCACCCAGGCTGGAGTGCAGTGGCACTCTCAAGGTCACCCCAGCATCAACCTGCTGGGCTCAGGCAATCCTTCCACCTGGGCCTTCCAAGTAGCCCGAACTACAGGCATGTGCTACCATTCCTGGCTAATTTTTTGATCTTTGTGTAGAGATGAGGTCTTGCCAAGTTGCCCAGGCTTGTCTCCAACCTGTGGGCTCAGTCAATCTGCTCACCTCAACCTCCCAAAGTATATATTTTGATTGGAGCATTTATGTTCCAAGTTTGAAGAAAAAAAAAACTTGCAACATCTTACAGCTCTGTAAATATCCAGTCACTTATATCTAAGTGTTAGACTAAAAATTCCTAACTAGCTTCACATTTTCACCAAAATGATCAATATGGGAAATATTTGTGAGAGACACCAAAAAGTTGGATAGCTTCTGAATTTATATAAGTTGGAAACTTCCAAAGCAACAGAACCCCTTCATGTCATAGTTTACTACTGAATTATTTCAGATATACACCATGTGTTCACCATTGTACTTTCCAAGACTTAAGAGTAAAAACCCGATGAAAAGCGGTTAATCTCCATAATGGGTGTTACCTCTACTTGAAAAGCTGGCACTATAAAAGGATTAATGCTGCCGTTATGCATGGTGGTTAATTGCTGTGTTTTATTATTTTAATGACTGGTCTGAGGCTGAGGACAATTCGGACAAAGAATTAGGAATCTCCGGAAACCCAAGTGAGAGGGATTCTCAAGAAGTTAGGGCATAGTCTAGACTGGGTACTGACAAGACTGCAAGTCTGAGCTTTTCAAGGGCAGGAAATGTTGCCAAAGTAGTTCTTTTTCTTTTCAAATTAGTTTATTTTGTCAATACAAATGTAATGATAATAAGGAAGATTTCCAGTTTGAAAAATAAAATTTCTTGTGTTCTTAATTTTCTAAGTCACAACACTGGGAAACACAATGTGTGATCTAAATAGATCACTTCAAGAGAGTTTTAAAGAGTTACTCATTGTGCTAAAGCAAAAGTTCTGAAGATAAGTCTGTGTTCAAATCCCAGCAAAGCCCTTTTATTGCATAATCTCAAGCAACTCCTTAGTTAAAATAAAATCTCCCTCATAAAGTGGCTGTGAGGATGTGATAAGATAAAAATGCAGGAAAAGAGCTTAGCACAGGCCCTGGGACACAGAAAGGTCTCGACAAGCTCTATAAACTCTAATTATCTTAGGCCTGACTTCACAAATGTTATTTGTCTAATTAAATGCATATTTGTTCAGTGGGTTTAATACAAGAAATCAAAAGTTCTTTGGGTGTTACCAATCTTCAACCTTGTAGTTGAGGGAGGCCACAGAATGGTTATGCTAAATTGCATGTTGTTATTGTGTGCTACATTTAAATAATTATTTAAATATATTCCTCTGTCATTTTTTTCCTCCCCCACATCCCCAAAAGTGATTCAGAGAAAGAGCTCGATTTTTTACGAAACTGACTGGCTGTTTGATTTTATGAAGTCGTGTATTTTTTAATCCTTAAACAATAAAATTAGAAAATTATCTAAACTTCTTAAATTTTTTTCCCTTTGAATTTAAGAGCATTACATATATTTACTTAAAATCTCTAGAGTGGGGAATAACTGCTTTCACTGCAGACTTTAACCTGTGTGTGTACCATTTCTAATACAAAATTTTCTCTACTTAACTGCCTAGACTCTAAGTAAAAATTAAGACATTATACCCAATAATAAAGTTATTTCCTGTCAAGTCCAGTCATCCTTGAAGTGATCAATTTGGATAAATAACCACAACTGGATCTAAAAGAATTTTCTTGGATTTATGAGAGGGATAAAAACAGCCACTGAATTTTGGACAATTTTCAGTTTCAATATTTTAAGATCAGGGTCTTCTGAGGATAGTTTGTTTGTCTAGTACTTTTAATGTGACTTTTTTTTAATGAAAACTAAGAGATACTATGTTTCTATTTCTTATTCTATGTCAATAAATTATCCTTTTAATGCAGTTAATAATGAGCAACTGCCTTTCACAGAATGAAGTTAACTTGACTAAAAAGAACCTTATGCCACACTAATGAAATTTAAAAGCTAAATCATGTCACATTTAATCCTTAAATTACATAGTCATAGGCTAGCTTGCCAGAAAACCAACTAGAATCATCAATTCCCCTAATATGAAAAGAAATTCTCAAATTCTAGAATAGAACTACAGGTATATTTTAGCAAGTTACTATCTTGAGGTTACAAGATAATCTCAAAAGACCCAAGACCAAAAAAGTGACATTTAATGAAAAGGAAACAGAGAGGGCTAGTATCTTAGTTTTCTCACATAAAAAGTATCATAATTCCCTTTAAAGCAAAAATTAAATTATTTGTCTTCGACCAGTGTTTATTTAAATGTTTAACCTGCACCATTGCCAAAATATATAGGACAAGAATTTAGAGAACAAAATAAAGGCAAAGAAAGTGGGAAGAGGCAGAGGTGATATAGAAAAATTCTGATAACAGTGAGTACCGGCTAAAGTCAGAAAACAAGGCACATTCCCTTCTCTAAAGAAACTTAAATGACATCTCTCTTTGGGAACAATAATAAGGAGACCAGGATATAACAACTTGTAAAATACTAGCTTGTACAACACAGGAAGTAAGAAGAAAGAGACAGTATGAACTAGACTAATGGTGAGAGGTCTCAGGAAGGAGATGGCATTTAAGCCAGAATCTGGAGTTGAGGTAGAATAATTTGAATAAGTACCCAAGGGCTCTTAGCATCTGAAGCCAAGTGCAACAAACAAAGGCCTTAAAATGGAACAAAGCATAGCGTCTTGGCCAAGGGTAAGAAGAAAGGCTTGCTTAAAGGATTAAGTAATTAAAGGATTTTTTTAAAGGGAAGAGCTAACACACATATTTTTCACTGGGTCATGATTGCTATTATTCATATCTTAATATTTGATATTATTATTATCTGTATTTTATAGGTAGTAAACTGGGACACAGAAAGACTGAGTGTCTTGCCCAGGGCCACATAATTACTTGACGAGGAGAACACAGCACTCCTTCCACTCCCCCACCCTGACTCACCAAAAGAATCGTGAGGTTGGACAGACACAGGAGGAAAAGGTCATGGAAAAGACTTAATCCATCCACAAGAGGCCCGAGTATGTTGATGAAGTGATGACAATACTGTTTCAAGAACATTAATCCTGCCACAGTGAGCAGAACAGATCTTAATTGACACAGTGCTGAGCCAAGAAAACCACTTCAGAAGCTGGTGAAGTAATCCACGAGAGATGTGGTGAAAGCCGGATTAGGGCAGTTGCAGTGAGATTAGATAGAAAGAAACAAAACCTCAGCTCTGACAACAAAAAGGTGACAAAGTTAGTGCCTTGGTTGGATGTAGGAGATAAGAAAAGAATAAAGTTAGAAATGAAAGCAAGTATCACTCAGAGAAAAGCAGAAGGCATGGATCATCACAAAGTTACCAGAGTGAACACCTTTCCCGTACCCTACTTTCCTCCCCTGCCATTTTCTCCTCCTCACTAGCCATTCTCTGACTTCTAACCCTCTCTTTTCATCCTCTCCTATTTTCAAGGCTTACTGTGGGTTGGGCAGTGGGGTAGGCTAGAGTTATAGGAGTCAAGTGAGTTGATAAATATAAAGCATTTAGAAAGAGCACTTCGTGTTTTTTGCTGCAGGTGCTCAATAAACCTGCTGGAGGAATGAGTAAACTAATACAAGCGGACGATCTGTTCCAGTCACATTGATCATTTAGTGTCCCCACCTACTTGGCATTTTCACAGTCCCCACTTCCCAGAACAGTCCTCTCTCTGCTGTTGCACACATGGAAAAGTCCTACCCATCCCTCACCCAACTCAGCTTAAATTTCACCTGCACCATGGAACTCTGTCAGGTGGCACCATTCCAACATGACCCCTTGCTCATAAGAGCCTTACACTGCCAGTTCAGTGTCATAAAAACTATCATATCTGTAGCCATATTGCCTGATTCAAAACCAGGCTCTGCGCCATGTTAGATAAATAATAAACAAACAAGCAAACAAACAAAACAAAACCAGGCTCTAGCATAAACTAGCTGCGATACTCTGGGTGAATTCCTAAAACCTCTCAGGCTTAGTTTTTCAGCTACAAAATAAGGTGGTAACGTCTATCTTAGAGAACTCAGGGAAGATTAAAGAAAAGGAAACCATCCAGAACACAGTAGATGGTCAGGAAATGTTACCTGCAATCATTTATCACTCACATAGCACTTAAGCTGACATGTATGCGTATGCCATGTCTCCTCAACTAGACTGTAAAGACTGGTTAGAACCTTGAAGACAAGAGCTGAATCTTATTCATCTTTCCATCTTTTAAACATCTACTACTGTGCTTTACATAGAGACATAATAAAAATTGAGAACAATGGAATGACAGTTACAGTGAACCACAGCAATCAGGTGTAAATGGTGCCAAGACGAGAATCATAAATAGTCATCCAATTTAGCTGTAGAATTATTACACGGCACCTCTGTCATCTCACTCATGCCAAAGGCTGATTTCAACAAATGACACTGCAAATAAAGACAAACCAATTTCTAGAGTATACAAGTTAATAGGCAATCTTTGGTAATAACATTACAGATAGCTTCATATAAATGTTACAGTGCTATAAGGCCCTCCATACCTTAAAGTGTTCCCCTCTACTTTTATGCAAAGATTTCCTTTCTCATATTCTTTGGCTTAATATGACTGTAACCGAGATCTCTTCATACACTTGTAAACTAACTGAAAGCAGACTGAGATTTTATAATTTCCCAGTGGGGAGGGGGAAAGGCTAACACTAAAGCAAAACTTGTAAGAACAAGATGTGAAACGTGTGATAATTACAGGTGAAATCAATCAAAACGTCGTTAGTTAAAACTTTTCTTTCCAAAGAGCTTTCACTAATATCAAGGCTTCCACATCCTCTCTGAAGTCACTGAAATCTTTTTTTCAACCCTGATATATTATAGCCTTCTTTAGCTGTCTGTTATCTTCATCAAGAATCAATTCCCATGGTTGGGTTACTTTTTTTCTTTTAACTACTGCCCCACTTACATGTGCTAACAAGTTGGAAGAGCTGCAATTTGCTGGGTAGTAACCTCCACTCTAACAATCAACATTTGATTGATGATCCCAACCACATTCCCCTTCCCTGCAGAAAATATTTCGGTAGTTTTCATAAATTAAAATGTGCAGCTATAAATTTATTTGAAAAAGAAATTACTAATGGAACAGGGTATGCCAAATCCCTATCCTTTCCACATTTTCATGTTTCTCGTTTCTTTTCATTTAGTTTTTTCCATTTGTAGAAGTTTATGGTAAGAATCAGAGACATTCAGTTCTATCAGACCAAATTCACCAGAGCAGAGAACACATATGCATTGCAGCAGAGTAGGAAAGAGTCAAGAAGTTAAAAGAGCAAGCTTCTAACTGCAGTTCAACAACCTATTATATAACTCTAGGAAGAAACTATAACCATTCTCCACTTCAACTTCCTCGTCTATAAATTAGAGATGATAACCACTATTCCTATTTCAACAGCCTATTCTAGAAATTTTAAAATCATAGTATCACAAATAGCACTACATAATTGCAAAGCATGTGTGACTATATAAGTGTGTGCATATATATTTCTGAACAATAGCAATGTCATAGCCTGTGTGTAGATATAAAATAACTTTATATCATGTATTAAAGTACCAATTAAATACTTCACTAGACAAACTGCTATACCAAATTCTGAGCACAATATATCCAAGAAAAAAATGTGGGGGATTTTTACTGACAAATGGAACCTAGCTTGAGAACACAGGTGCACTGTCTAGTTCGTAATTTTTAAAGAAAGTATCATTCTCTAATATAGACTATATTTTTGCAAAACAAACTTTTATTCACAATCTTAATACATCCAAATTCTCCCTTTTTACTCCATCAGAGTTTAGTGTAAAGTAGTGAAGGTTAGCTCCTCAGATCTTGTGCTAAGAATTTCTGCATTACGGTCTTCACATAAACCTTAACTATTGTAAGTTTAAAAGCGCAAATAATCCAGGATAACGTCATGATTTCAGATTTTTTAATGTTAAAAATAATGCCATCATTAAATCAGACAATTCCTCAATCATTATTCACTCCGATTTCCTAGGCAAAATATCAACATACTCTCATTCTCCAATTTAAGAGTCCCTACAAACATACACTTATCACTCTTCTAAATTGCACTTTTATGGCTTTTACTTTTTATATGTGGCAACTTTTGAACAATAATTAAACTTTTTAGCATATGTACTTTAGCTTCTTTTCAACTGCATATAATTTTCTATAACATCCTCATTATAGCATGGTTCAGTCAGACTTTGATATCTGTTACTGCAATGAATTAAAACTGTCTAAAGCATGAATTTGAAAATTTTTATTTTAACTATAATTCTGTAACCAAAATTCTTTTTTAGACTTTGCAAACATTCTGTGCATCCTGAACTAGTTCTGAGAAAAAAGTATTTTAACAGTTGCTCGATGTTCTTCAAAAGGTGAAAAAATAAAACATAGGCGCCTCTCAACTCCACCCATTTTCAATTTCAACATCTCAAACCTCCTGCTTGTTCTTAGGGCAAATTCAAAACTGTACATATTAGGATTGGTTATTACTGAAGATAATTTATGCAATCATAAGCCAAGGATGCTAAGTTGACAAAAAGAAAACCATGCAAGTAAGCAAACCCTAACACATGTGGGACACGCCCTCTCAGTTTAAAAAGGCTTGTCACTGTCCGTGGTAGCAGGCACTCCCTGGGCTAAACAGCATCACCATGTCTGTTCGATACAGCTCCAGCAAGCAGTACTCTTCCTCCCGCAGTGGAGGAGGAGGAGGAGGATCATCCCACAAAATCTCGAGCAGCAAAGGCTCCCTTGGCGGAGGATTTAGCTCAGGGGGCTTCACTGGCAGCTCCTTCAGCCGTGGGAGCTCTGGTGGGGGCTGCTTTGGGGGCTCATCAGGTGGTTATGGAGGATTGGGAGGCTTTACTGGAGGTAGCTTTGGTGGAGGGTTTGGAAGCAGCAGCTTTGGTGGGGGCTATGGAGGAGGCAACTTCGGAGGAGGCAGCTTTGGAATTGGTAGCTTTGGTGGGGGCAGCTTTGGTGGAGGTGGCTATGGAGGAGGCTATGGAGGAGGCTACGGTGGTGGTTTTGGAGGAGACGGTGGCCTTCTCTCCGGAAATGAAAAAGTAACCATGCAGAATCTGAATGACCGCCTGGCTAGCTACTTGGACAAAGTTCGGGCTCTGGAAGAATCAAACTATGAGCTGGAAGGCAAAATCAAGGAATGGTATGAAAAGCATGGCAACTCACGCCAGCAAAAGCCCCGTGACTACAGCAACTACTACCAAACCATCGAAGACCTTAAAAATAAGGTAAGGGGCATTGTTGACTTTAAATCTACTTCTGGGCATGTAATCCAGATAGATGAATATTAAATTAAGCACAGTGTAGCTGTTCACTATGTTTACCTATGCTACTGTCTTGCTTCCAGAAATAATCCAGTCTCATCAAAGGAAAATATTTATGAAAGTATGGCCATGGCAATCTTCATCCAGCATGTGTGTTGCCTTATAGGATAGCAGGTTACTGAGAACTTTTTTAGTTTTTAATGAACATATAATGGGTCCCCACTGAAAACACACTAGATCACTTAAAAATGCAGAAATGGAAAAATCATTAAATGAATCAGAACAAACCATTATTCAACTGATAACAAATAAGCCATATTCAGTACCAACATTGCAGGAAATGTGAATTCTCCAGTATGAAAATAGGATACTGCTTGCCTCAAAGGAATTTGTGAATTTCACCTATTGTGTACCAGTTCAGAGTACATTTATTTAGAAGTATTTACAACAAATTAAACAAATACAGATGTGATTCAGTCAAAGGTTAGCTGAAATACATGGACATCACACCGCATAAAAGAGGAGGACACACTTGCAGGACTACATCCATATATCTGAAGTTAGTTTTGAGAAAGGGATGGCAGAGAAATAGAAGGTAGAAAAACCTCAAGAGAACAAATGATTCAAATTTAAGTATGTGAGTAAGCCTGCAATATTTCATACTTAAAATAAAAAATTCCCTCAAGATTTTGTAAGAGAAACATAAAAACATAGTTCATCTATGCCACTTGAAAAGCTATACCTGCATCTAATCTCTCTCTCTCTCTCTTTTTTTTTCTTCGAGTCAGAGTCTCACTCTGTCGCTTAGGTTGGAATGCAGTGGCATGCTCATGGCTACTGCAGCTTCAAACTAATCTCTTTTTAAATAACTGTGCCTCTCCCTCCAGATCCTCAACCTAACAACTGACAATGCCAATGTCCTGCTTCAGAGCGACAATGCCAGGCTGGCAGCTGATGACTTCAGGCTGAAGTAAGCTAAGTAAATGGGGTACAATACTAGCACAACAATACATCTGCTGTGACAATGACTTTGGATGCCCACATTAACATTTACCTTTTCCTGAATTCATCCAAAGTTAAATAGTATTGGGTTTGTCTGACAAATTTTCCATTCCAATATTACCTTTCTGGTTATATTAAAGGAAGAAAACGCATGTTCAAGTAACTGCTAAGCTTCTTTGTATTAAACCACTAAGTGAATTAGTGTATCACATATGTTACCATGATAGGAAATCAACTATACATTTGCTTTTGAAGTGTCTCTGCTACAGGATACATCCCCTTATATAAGTTACATCCAGTATTTGTATCGCGCTTGTTTCAGGTATGAGAATGAGGTAGCCCTGCGCCAGAGTGTGGAGGCCGACATCAACGGCCTGCGTAGGGTGCTGGATGAGCTGACTCTAGCCAAGGCTGACCTGGAGATGCAGATTGAGAGCTTGACTGAAGAGTTGGCCTACCTGAAGAAGAACCACGATGAGGTGACACAAAAGTTATACTTTCCCCAGCCAAAAAGAGTTCATCGTGGTCACGAGGGAGTCATTCAATCTTTCTTTTCTTCAAACAGGAAATGAAAGACCTTCAAAATGTGTCCACTGGTGATGTGAATGTGGAAATGAATGCTGCCCCAGGTGTTGACCTGACTCAACTTCTGAATAACATGAGAAGCCAATATGAACAACTTGCTGAACAAAACCGCAAAGACGCAGAAGCCTGGTTCAATGAAAAGGTAAGTAAATCTTCCTTCACAGTGAAGCACACAGAGGTTTTGTCATTTCAGAATTTTCTCATCTTTTTTCCCTGTTTTCAATACTCTAGAGCAAGGAACTGACTACAGAAATCGACAGTAACATTGAACAAATGTCCAGTCATAAATCTGAGATTACTGAATTGAGACGTACAGTTCAAGGTCTGGAGATTGAACTACAGTCCCAAATGGCCCTGGTAAGTTAACTTTCATGAAATGACTTCAACTTTATCGTACAAAATGTCATGCTCACGTTAAGAATAGGCAATGCAACAGAAAAATGCAAAGCTGAGAGTAAGAAAGAAAAATAAACCGAGGCTCTATGTTAATGGGGGAAAAAGTGCTCTCAGCACTGATCTAAAAGTGCTGAAATGGAAACAATGCCATTAAACAAAACATAAATTGTGTTCATTTTCTTATTCTTCTGTATGATGTCTTATCAAATGATTAAATAAGCTTCACTCTACTCGACTGAACGATGAAGTCGCTAAGCCTCAAAAATATCTTCTTTTCAGAAACAATCCCTGGAAGCCTCCTTGGCAGAAACAGAAGGTCGCTACTGTGTGCAGCTCTCACAGATTCAGGCACAGATCTCCACTCTGGAGGAACAGCTGCAACAGATTCGAGCTGAAACCGAGTGCCAGAACACCGAATACCAGGAACTCCTGGACATCAAGATCCGACTGGAGAACGAAATTCAAACCTACCGCAGCCTGCTAGAAGGAGAGGGAAGGTAAATTTAAAATAGAAGAATTATCCCAGCTGCCTGTATTCAATATTCCGGAGAGCAAGGCTTAACCTTGAAAATGCCAGAGAGTGGGAGGAAGGGAAAGAAGGGAGGGGACAGAGGACAGGAAGAGGAACATGCAATCGCGTCTCACCTTCTCAAGAATTTGGCACAACAATGATTCTTAGGGTTGCATGTATATAAAATTGTTTTCAAAAGCTGTGTTTTAAAATACCTACTTGGCGGGGCTACATTTTCTCAAAACATGATGTGCTTACTTTCTAAAGTAACAATAATCTGGAAAGCGATCCACCGTTTTCCAACGTGAGAGATAACCAAACATGACCCTCACCTGGTTTAGCTCCGGAGGCGGATCCTACGGCGGCGGTCGCGGCGGCGGAAGTTCCGGCGGAGGCTACGGTGGAAGTTCCGGCGGCGGTGGCAGATACGGCGGCGGAAGTTCTGGCGGCGGCGGCGGCTACGGCGGCGGAAGTTCTAGCGGCGGCGGCGGCTACGGCGGCGGAAGTTCCGGTGGCGGCGGCGGCTACGGCGGCGGAAGTTCTAGCGGCGGCGGCGGCTACGGCGGCGGAAGCACCGGCGGCGGGCACGGTGGCAGTTCCGGGGGCGATCACGGCGGGAGCTACGGCGGCGGCACCTCCAGCGGAGGCCACAAGTCCTCCTCTTCGGGGTCTGTCGGAGAGTCCTCGTCTAAGGGACCAAGGTCAGCAGAAACTAGCTGGGGTAATCAGAATTAGTTTTGACTCTCTGTGATGGTTTGTTGCCTTTGAAGCTCTAGAGGTGTTTAAAAAAATTAAAATCTTGGAGACGGACCCTATGAGCATTTGTTAACAAGCTGTACTCCGAACACCCATCTCGAAGGACAGATGGCGTGATCCAGTCATACCCTCACCATGGCTCGGATGTCTGTTTAACGATGTAAAAAAGTTGAATGTTCTTCCTCGTTTACAGAATTCGCTTAGTAAGGACACATACAGATTGCTCAGACTAAATTATGACTTCTTGTCATTCTTCGCACAGATACTAACAAAACCAGAGTAATCAAGACCATTATTGAAGAGGTGGCACCTGACGGTAGAGTCCTTTCATCCATGGTTGAATCAGAAACCGAGAAACACTACTATTAAGCGGCATCAGGAGGTGCGAGTCTCCCTTCACACCGGCCCTCGTGTACAGATCCGTGGAAAACAACCTCTAGGAAAGCGCTTTGTCCTCGTGCTCTGTGGAAGCAGGTTCACTCCTTGAAAACAAGGTGTCTGTCCTCCAGGTGTTCTGTGGTTTCTGTGTTTCCTTTCACTTTACCAGGAAGTGTTCTTTAATGGGGAAAAAACCCAGAACAAACCTTTCTGTTCTCTTTTACTAATGAATTTCAATAAACTTTCTTACTGATGCAAACTATCCACATTTGTCGGTGTTTGTCTTTACTTAAGTTAGACGATAGTCTTAAGATTAAAGATGAAGGTTGATTTATCTAAAAGTTCTGAAGACAGAATTACTGTCATGATGATTTTGAGTCCGTTTTTTAATCTTGTGGTTATTTTCAGATCACTGTCAGTAATCTCGCTGAGTAAAAAAGTCCATGAGTCCCCAATCTTTCTCTTTTTAAAAGATACACAGTGTGTAGAAAGCTCTCAGCTCTCTGGCTTTAAATCATTTCAATCATGGAAATTCTGAAACATTTCAACTAAGACCCTCAAAAGAAAATTAATTAGAAATTTTATTTTTTCTTATGGTTTGACCTCTCACATTTGCCTGCCCTTATTTTCTTCCAACTACTATAGTACTCCTTCCCAATAGCCATATGGCTTGAGGTATCTTCTAACTCTCACCAACCCAGTAAAATCACATCACCCCCAACAAAGTTACTTGGTGTCCATCAGATGAACAGGAGAAGTGCTATCAAGACACGGTGATGCCATTGACCAAAGGGGCACCACCATGTCTCTGCCTTCCCCAACTCTGTCCAATGATCAGTATTGAAGACCTGGTACTTTCAGGGTCAGCCCAATGACATCCCTCAGCCAATAAGAACCCAACTGACATTACTTAGCACTCTGCTAGGACATCCTAAGGGAAGGAAAAGCTGGAGTGCCCCAAGACTACCTTGTGCTCACTGGTGAATCCCTAGATTACCCATGCCCACTAAGTAGCAGTTTTCCTCAGTATTCTTGATTTTAACTCCAGTTTTCCCCAGAAGCTGAGTCCTGATCCCCATTCCATTTGCTTGGCACTCTACTAGGTAGACCGTCCCCTATGGATCCTACATTGATGACAGGAGCCCTATTTCAGTGGGATAGATTTCCCTACAGTCAAGGTTCCATAACCGACTTGGCACCAAAAAATTAGCACAGCCCAGAGGTGCTCCATTTTAGTTCACATGCCTCATTATAGGTGGATATTTGTACCAGCCACCATTCTTGGGGGCCAGTCTTCTAAGGTCCACTGTTGACATCTCAACGTGACATATAGTAAAACCCTTAAACAGCCATTGATGAGTAAGGACTCATCAACAGTTCCTACTGTGTATGTAGCTGCCTGTTCAGAAACACCATCTTCTAAAATATTTATTATCTAAAAAAATTAACCAAGCCCCTGGGACCTATTATATTGCTCATAATCTGGGATGGCCATTCTCATTATTCTGAAGAAATACACATTTCATATTCAGCAATACTGATTTGACACAAAGAAGATATGTTACTATGTGATAGCTGTGCTTGCTATTAAGCTTTGCCTCTTCCACCCATTCTGCCTTCTTTCCCACAGCCAGAATCTCAGCTAGGCAGAGTTCTTTATCTGGTTGGGTGGTGACCCAAGCCTTCATTCCTGAAGTCTGCATACATAATGGCCCTGGCTTTTTGCTTTTTCAGTCTTCCAATATCTCCTTAAACAATTATTTATATTAAATTCTCTTTGATAAATACCTGCTTTCTTGACTAAACTCTGATATCTATGGTTTATAAACACAATCTGTTTAAACAACTTGATTGTAACAAGAACATTGGTATTTATGGAAAAAAATATAAAATTATAAAAAATTATTAAATAGTACAGGTCATAGATTTGTATGTAGCTATTTAAAAATTCTGTATGCTTTCTTGTAGATCCTAAAGTCATTACAGAATCCTGCTGTTTAAGCAGTACAGCATCCAAATGAGACTGGCAGGGCCAATCTGACACCCATGTAGAATCATACTACACTGCAGAAGCTTGTTTCTCCAAAGGTGTCCTCTCATGCCTAATAAAGACTTTCAAACTTTGCACCCTGGTCTTGGTGCTCATTATGACTTGATGTTTTGCTTCGGAGAGGAGAGTAGCTTTGTTAGGGTCCTCTTTATCAGGGAAGTAGCTCAATTAAGGTTAATTAAATGGGGTGCATCCAGGATTTCCCATCTAGATTGTATCTTGAGAGTAAAAACAGGGAAAGAGCTTATTTGTGGTTTTAAGCATATATTTTAAAGTCAGTGATCCCTGATTTCCTGTCCTGGCATTGGCATTTACAAATAATGTAACTTTTGTACAAGTTACTTCAACTCTTCTGAGTCTGAGTTTTCTTATCTATACAATTAGAATCTAACTACCACATGACACAGCTGTGGTTAAACTAAACCAATGCCTTTAAAGTCCTTGGGGGAAATTCCTGTCATATAGTAGATTCTGAAGAAACAGTATTCTGTTCACCTTCAAAGAAACATGCCTATTAGCTAAATAACTCACTTTCTTCAAAAATGAACATGAGCGTCACTGTAAATTAGTAAAGTGGGTGGTCGTTACTATCATCTGCCAAGAGGTGAGGAACAAGGTCATGTTGCTCTCCTAGGACTGAAAAACTAAATTCCAGACAGTGGGAACAATGGTGAGAGTATGTCACAAAGGATTATGATTAACCTATTCCTGTGAACCTGAGATCCAATAAAATACAGTAAGAGATTCTTGAAAGTGTGTGTGAGGGACCAGATGATTGCCCTGAAGATTCAAGGTAGTGATCATCTCTAAAAGCTGCAGCAGTGGTTACCCCATGATGTAAGTCGTCCAAGCTGTCCCCTGGGGTGATAAAGAGAAACACAATATCACACAGAAATAAAGCCAGTCTAGAAATCAGACATAAAGGGTATTTTTTTTTAAACCAGGTTGTCCCACAGAAAGCCATGCTTTATCTTGGGAATATACTTTTCGTGAGAAGTTATACCACTGCTCCTTAGTTTCTCTCCCTAGATAAAAACACACCGTCTGCACTCCAACATTGAGAAATAGATCTTTCCAGACTAAGACCAATTAGAAAAGGAGGGAATCACCATGAATTCATATAAATATTGGACATTATCTCAGAAGAATTTGGGTCATGTTCTGAAAATAGTTTTGTCCTTCAGGATTTTAGCAAGGAAAAAAGTCACACACTAAAGCCTTAAGTAACCTTTCCTACCGCAGAATAAACTATCTTGGAAGAAATGCTTAAGAAAACATAAATACATGAGTTCAAAAGCTAGCTGAACCATGACCAAACTAATAATAACCTCTATGAAAGAAGAACTCTCAGTAAACATTTTGACCTATACAACTTCTGTAAACTTTTGTAAATTAGGAAATTTGGAGAAAAGAACAGAAAACAAAATGGCACCAAACCGCATCTTGATGGATTGAACAACTGTTGTAAGGATAAAAACAAGAGGGATATTTGAGTATGGACTGCATAGGGTGTCTGAACTTTGATCCTACTTTCTATAAGTTCACCTGATTTTAACAGTTCTATCAGTTTACCCAGCGTTCTCCTTTCTAGATGGCGGTGAAACTGTGGACCTATGTGTTGCTTACTAGAGAGATCACAAAATAATGTGGCACTTGTGTAAAAATTGCTGGTGGTAGTGGTGGTGACAATGAAAATAATGATAACAATAGTCTTTAAATCACACCAAGAGTTGTTCTGAGTAACTTAATGATGAGTGGATAGATAGATGAGATAGATGATAGGTAGATTGGTAGATAGATGATAGAAAGATAGATAGATAGATAGATAGACAGATAGATAGATAGAGCTCAGTATATAATGTGGATATGAACTCATTTAGTCTTAACAACCACCCTACAGTTTATTTTCAACACAGAACCAGAGTTACCCTTTAAAGGTGTAACACTAATTCTATCACTCATTGGATCAAAAGTCATCAATGTCTCTCCATTACTCTTTTGATCTTTCCTTTGACTGGAATATTCTTTAATAAGATATCCATGAGACTGACTTCCTTGCCTTCCTTATCTTCTTCAATCATTTGCACAATTGTTACCTTCTCTTTGAGATCCACCCTGTCACGCTGTTTAGATTTTTACCCCCATTCCTCCCAAGTCCCCTATCACTCCACTTTTTCTTTCCACAGCACTGCTTCTAGCCTACTATACAATGTGTTTATCATTATTTATTATTTTTCCATATCAGAAGGTACATGTCAGAAAGACAAGGATCTTTGACTCCTTTATGTACTCTTGTATCCCAAGGCACTAGGACAGTGGCTGGCACAGGTTAGGTTCCAAAAATATGTTTGATGAAGGAATGAACTTCATGACAAACATACTATTAGTATGCACCCATTTTATAAATGAGAAAAGTAAATCAGAGAATTTTAATTAACTAATCACTGAAACTAAGAGTGCAAGAAATTATTACATATATGTGGACATTAGTATACAATAAAGGGATGATCTCAAAATAATGAGAAAGTAAGGTTTATTCAATAAATTATAACCTGTTGAATCCCTAACAGCAAACATACAATAATCCAAACAAATGTTTTAAACACACCTGCAAGTAGTATAAGAAAACAGAAAAATATTTCATATAATCATCACATTTTTATCTTTTTATTTTGAAATAATTATAGACTCATGGGAAGTTTAAAAAAATAGTAGAGTCCAGTGTACCCTTAACCTAGCTTCCCCAAATAGGGGCATCTTATATAGTTAGGTTACAATATCTTAAATAAAAATTGACATCAGTACCCTACTATTTAACTACAGATCTTACTCAGCTTTTATCATTTTTAATCTGCATTCATGTGTGCATCTATGCAGTTGTGCCCTATGTAAAGATTTATGTAACTACCACCACAATTAAGATACAAACAGTTCCATGACCACAAAATAATTCCTTCATGCTGCTTCTTTGTATCCATATCTATTCCTCTACACTTCCCTCCCAATCCCTAGACCCTGATAACAACTAATCTGTTCTTCATCTCAGTTGTTTTGTTGTTTGGAGAATGTTATGCAAATGTAATCACATGCAACCTGAGAGTATCTGTATTTGGGTACAAGTTTTTGTGTGAACATAAATTTTCATTTCTCTGGGATACACTTCCAAGAATATGATTGCTGGGTCATATGGTAGGTCATGCATAGTTTTGCAAGAAACTGCCAAAGTGTTGCCCATAGCGAGTTCACCATTTTATGTTGCCAACCAACAATAAATGAGAGAGCCAGTTTCTCTGCATCCTCACCAGCATTTGGTATTATCAGTATTTTTCTAATAGGTATGTAGTTATAGTTCCCTGAAGTTTTAATTTGCATTTATCTACTGGAAAATGATGTTCAATATCTTTTCATGTGGCTATTTGACAACTGTATCTTCTCTTCGGTGAAGCACCTGTTCATGTTTTTGATCACTAGATTGCTTGTTTGTATTTTATGGTTGAGTTTTTCCTGGCTACGAGGTCTTTGTCAAATATGTGACTTGCAAAATATTCTACTAGTCTGTAGTTTGCCTTTTCATCTTCTTAGCAGAGTCTCACAGTACTGGATGCTAGCTGTCTGAAATCAGGGTTCTGACAATGTAGTAAGTGCTCTATAAATATTAAACCGAAAGAGAAAAGAAGGGAGGACTAATAGCAGAAAAGTAAAATACCACCGACAACTTAATTCTGGAAAACTTAGGTTTCCAAATCAAGCATAAACCCAAAGTGATGGATGGATTGTTATTACTTCTGTTCCTAAACTAATGAAGATTATAATGTTGTTTAAATAAATTTCTCAATGAACCAATTATTTGTGATAAAGAAGTATAGATGCTACAAGTTTTATGCTTCTATGACAAAGACCCACCATGTCTGTCTACCCAGCCAAAGCTCCCATTGTGCTAATCTGCATCTACTCAGCTGAGTTTCTTTCTAGGTTGTATGGTTGTTGTTGTTTTACCTTTCCTGTGTGTAATTTAAAGGCATTTTCTACTAAAAAGTTATAAAGTTTTTCAACTGAGTGTCAAATGTTGCTTCAGTGGTTTTTTCCCCTTTAATTTGTTTTCTTTCCTATAATGGAAATGGAATGAGGCTCTTGTAAGCTAGGACTTCTGAATAGTATTTCCAAGAGTTCCATAAAAACTTTAGGCAACTAACTCTCCAAGTTTCAATTTGCTCATTTCCAAAAAATGAAACAGCTAAGTATAACAAAAATGCCACTTTGCATACATGAAGAGTTTAATTCTTCATCTCATAGATGGATGGATGGGTATACACCATCTCATCTGGACATATCTATTTCTGGATCTCTGCATTAGGAAGGTCATGCTTAGCTTTGCAAGAGACTCCTAGTCTAACCCAAAGTTTATAGGGAAATGATCTGCCCCACAGGACCATGATGAGATACTCGATTGTAGTTTCTGAGCTTCAGATGAGAAATAATGGATGTTTTGTTATTTTCACTACTATTTCAACATGCTAGGATGGTATTAGCATGGAAGTGTTTATTTTAGAATGGCACCCAACTCTTTTTCATTTCAATACCTGTCTTAGCCCATTTTGTGCTGCTGTAACATAACACCTGAGACTGGGTCATTTATAATGAAGAGAAATGTATTAGCTCATAGTTCTGGAGGCTAGAAAATCCAATAATCCAATATCCAGGCACTGGCATCTGACAAGGGCCTCCTTGTGCCATAATGTGTCCGAAGGCATCAAATGGTGGAAGGGCAAAGAAAAAGTAAGAGAAATAAAGCACACAAGAGGGGGCAAACCCACTCTCTTAATAACATAATAATGGCATTTGTCCATTCGTGAGGGAAGAGGCCTCATGATCTAAACACCTCTTAAAGGCCCCATCTCCAAGAACCATCACAATGGCAATTCAATTTCAACACAAGCTTTGGAGAGGACAAACATTCAAGCATAGCAGTCCCTAAGGCTCATTTCACCACTGGTAAATGCAGACAATAGAGAAGATGACACATGCCAACCTAAACAATGCACTTGCCTCTGCTATCCACAATAGCATATTTCTCATATGAAAGTCTTTGATCTGTGTAATAGGCCACCTCTCTGGGGTGACAGAGCCGAAAGAAACAAAATGTCTTCTCATCTCCTTCCATCTTAGACTTTATTAAAAGAAAACTGCTAGAACCAATAATCAGATTTAACAAGAATCAACTGAACCTCTACATATTAGCAATGAATAGTTGGAAATAAAAATTTAGAAAGCAGTACCATTTACAATAACATCAAAAAGCATGAAATATGTAGGAATAAATCTAACATAATACGTGCAAGACGTATGCTAAAAACTGCACAAGGTTGATGAGAGAAATCAAAGAAAACCAACATAAATAGATACATCACATTCGTGTTTTGGTAGAAAATGTTAATTTTTCCTAAATTGATCTATAGAATCAATGCAATTCCAATTTTAAAAAATCCCAGCAGGCTTCTTCGTAGAAATTGAACAGCTGATTCTAAAATGTATATGAAAAAGTAAAGGAGCTGGAGGAAGCAACACGATTTCTTTAAAAATAAAGAACAAAGTTTGAATACTCACACTACTTATTTCAAGACTTACTCTAAAGCTAAAGTAAGACAGTTTTGTATAAATGTGGTATCAGTGTGGAACGGAATAGAGATCCAGAAATAGATATGCCCATATTCTCAGCTGATTTCCAACAAAGGTTCCAAAGCAATTCAGTAGAATAATGAAAGTCTTTTCAACAAATGATGCTGGAACAATTAACCATCCATATGAATTTTGAAAAAAAGGTTAAAGAATCTCAGCCAGGATTCAAATCATTTAAGAGTAACTAAAAATGACAGGGTGTG
Source organism: Tarsius wallacei (assembly GCA_963574415.1). Lineage (NCBI taxonomy): Eukaryota > Metazoa > Chordata > Mammalia > Primates > Tarsiidae > Tarsius > Tarsius wallacei. The sequence continues at coordinate 25,447 of CAUYQG010209107.1, forward strand.
GGGGCTCACGCTTGTAATTCAAGCACTTTGGGAGGCAGAGGCAAGAGGATTACGCGAGTCCAGGGGTTCAAGACTAGCCTGGGCAACTTGCCAAGACCTTATCTCTACAATAAATGAAAAACTTAGTCTGGCATGGTGGCGCACACCTGTAGTTCCAGCTACTTGGAAGGCAGAGGCAGAAGGATCACTTGAGTCCAGTGGGCCAAGGCTGCAGTGGCCATGAGCATGCCACTGCACTTCAGTCTGGGCGACAGAGTAGGACTCCTACTCAAAAAACAAAAATAAAAACAAAAAAAAAAGATTGACTGAAATTGAATTACAGAACTAAATGTAAGAGCTAAAACTATAAAACTTCTATAAAAATAAAACAGGAAGAAATATGAGTGACTGCAAATTAGGCAAAAATTTATAAGATGTTTTAGGTAACACACAAACTATACAATTTAAACACTGGTAAACAAAATCCATCAAAATTTAAAACTCAACATAATAGAAAGACAAGCCACAAATTGGGAGAAAGCATTTGCAAAACACAAATCTTATAAAGTACTGACATACAGAATTGAAACATAAATAACTCCCCCAACTTAATAACAAGAAAACAAAAATTAAAAGTGGACCAAAGATTTGAACTGACGTCTCATCAAAGAGGAGATGCAAATAACCAAAAAGCGCATAAAGAAGGTGCTCAACATCATTTGTCATTCAAGGAACACAAATCTAAAACATGATGAGATACCAGTATACAACTATTAGAATGACTCAAAAAAAAATGTTTTGACTGTCAACACCAAGTTTAAGCAAGAATGTAGGACAACAGGAACTCTCATATGCTGCTGGTAGGAATGCAAAATTGTAGCTTGGCAGTTTCTCATAATGTTAGACATGGACTTAGCATGCAATCCAGAAACTCCACTCATAGACTTACCCAAGAGAAAGGAAAACATATGTCTACACAGGACCTATTTTTGAATGTTTAGAGCAGCTCTATGCATCATCTCCAGATCTGAATATAGCCCAAATACCAATAAACTGGTGAATAAAACATATACATGGTACACCCAGACATGAAATACTGCAGAAGGAACAAACACCACCACATGATTAAAATTCAAAAGTATTTTGCTAAGTGAAGACTCAAAAGACTACATGATGTGTCACACTGATATGACTTTCTAGGAAAAGTCAAACTGGAAGACTAAAAACAGACCAGAGGTTGCCAGAATGCAAAGGGAGGGCACAAGAGACACACAAGGGACACAAGAGAACTTTATGGACTGATGGGAAATATTTTCTATCCCGCTTATGGTGGCCATTATGCAACTAAATTCATTTGTCAAGAGTAATAGAACTGTATACCAAAAAGAGTACATTTTACTTCACGTCCATTAAACCTCAATTAACTTGACTTTTTTAAAATTGAAAATAAAAAACAACGACTGAAAATTTAGCTTTTTGGTTTTTGGGTGTGGTCAATTTCTACTGGATTTTTTTTTTTCTCCAAAAAAGAAAGTGTGCTCTGAGGACTGAAGAGCAGGAAAACTTCCTTACAACAAAGAACAAAGCACAGGTAAATAATTTCCTTCTAATGGATTTTTAATGAACATAGTTCATGAACCACATTCTTAAGCTATAGGACTGAGGGTTTAATTAAAGCCGAACCACAGCCCATCTGCAACCATACCAGTTGATTCCTGTAGCCTGTTATTAGAAAGAAAAGATGGAAGTACCACAGCACACAGCCTTTAAAACTCCTCCTCCTGGTTCTCCTGGAATTTTGTTTTGGTGGTTGGATTGGGAATGTGTATGAGTAATGTTTGGACAACTGGGTTGCGTATGGTGGGAAGAGATAAAAGGAGTTGGCAAGGTAATTGCTACTTGATGACAAGCCAAAAGAAATATAAACACGGTAATGTCTCCTCTCGCTGAGGCGTCTCCTCACCCTTCTAAGCTCCATGGTGACCTCCCTTTAAGAAGTCCATCTTCCAGCTTGTTTCTTTGGAAAGAGAATAAATTACACTCTTATTATGGCCCATCACCCACTCCCTTTCATCCTCTTCTCCCCAAACTCATCTATCATTTTTCTGCCTTTTAAAAATAACTGGATTTGATAGAAATCAACCCAATGCTTATTCTAGACCTAGGCTCACAGTAAGCAATAAAATATTTATTGGTTGATCATTCATCCAGCAGTGTCAGGCACTGTGTCAGGCAATGAGGATCAAACAGTGAAAAAAAAACACAATCTCTCCCCTTAGAGCCTATAAGTAGTAGAAATATGCAGACAACTACACAGACAACTGAGTAGAAAAGAGTGAGACTCCAACTCAAAAAAAAAGAGAGAAAGATTGTATTTGCTGCTTTTAATGGAACAAACCCTCTAGAACAGGCTAATGCAAAGGCATGATTGGAAGATAATAGAGTCATCCAAGCTTGTGTGAGCAACAAAAATTGGGACTTCCACATTCTTTGTCAGCCACACTATTGGGTAAAAGATAATACAATCATCATTATGATAGTTGCATTGTATTCCACAAGAAGTAAGCTGACCAAATTTGAAGTTATTGAAAAGATTATTTAAAACATAAATTCGTGTCACTATCTTCGTGCTGAGTATATATTGTGCACTGAGTTATCTGATAGCATGTGCATACATGTGTATATTTATGTATAATTTTAAAATAAATAAATATGCACATCTTGGGAGTATATACTCAAAATGTTTTTACTGATAGAATCTGCAATAAAAAATGTCTAGCAATCACTACTATAAAGAAAGGAGCTCAGCCGGGCTCGGTGGCTCAGCCTGTAATCCCGCGCCTTTGGGAGGCTGAGGTGAGTGGATTGCCTGAGCCCGCGGGTTCGAGACCCGCCTGGGCAACTTGGCGAGACCTCATCTCCACAATAAATCAAAAAATTAGCCGGG
>CAUYQG010209109.1:0-27325 GCA_963574415.1 Tarsius wallacei
CTCCTTGGCTGGATTCCAACAGGCTCCTATCACAGAAGAGGGCTATTAACTAGGGCATCCATTATGGATGAGAATCAGTCACTTGGACAATAATTATAGAGAAGTGCTTGACATTCGGGTATCCATAGAGATGGGGCATATAGACTAAGGCTAGTTGTGAGGCACCCATTTCATAAATAGGTTACTCATTGGGGTTATCATAATTAAGCAGAGCAGGTGACTGGGACAACCATAACAGAGGAGGGACTGTCTCTTATCAGTGGAGAGCTAGCCACAGGGGAACTCATCACAAAGAAAAGCCAATCACTGAGGCACACATCACGTAGGAGGACCTATCACTGAGGCACCAATTACAGAAAAGAGTCAGTCACTGTGATACCCATTACAGAGGAATACCAGACAGTGGGGCATACAGCACAGAGGAAAGCTGCTCTCTGGTTCACACATCACAGAGAAGGCCAGTCCCTTGGGATCCCATAACAGTGGAGGTCCAGTTGCTGGGGAACTCATTAGGAGGGCTCACTCACTGGGGCTCTAATCACAGAGAAGCCTCAGTAACTGGAGTAACCATCACAGAGGAGGCAAAGTCAGCATGATGCCCACCACCAAATATGACTAGTCTCTTGGTAACCTATCAAAGACGAAATAATCACTGAGGCACCTATCACAGATGTTGGCTTGTCACATAAGCACCCAGCACAGAGGAAGACCAATAAATGGGGCTTCTGTAGGGAGTAGGCCAAGTAACTGGGGCACCTATCAAAGAGGAGGACTAGTCACTTGGTCACCCATAATAGAGGAGAGTCAGTCACTGGGGCACTGATGAGAGGAGGATTAGTGATGGATAAACCCATCCCAGAGAGGTCCAACTCCTCAGCAACCATTTTAAGTAGGAGCAGTCAATAAGGTAACAATCACAGAAAAGAGAAAATCACTGATGCACCCTTCACAGACAAGGCCCAGTAAATAGACATGCTTAACAGAGGAGGCCAAGTCACTGGGTCACACATCACAAAAGAACCTCAGTCACTGGCACACCCTTTACAGAAGTGGGCTTGTCACTGGGGCACCCATTACAGAGGCGGCGCAGCCATTGAATCATCCATCCCATAGGAGGGTCAGTCACTGGGGCACCCATATTGTAAAGAGACTGTCATTGGGGCAAGTATAACAGAAGAAGGCTGATCACTGGTGAACAAATCACAGAAGAAACCCAGTCACTGTGACACCCATTACAGAGGAAGATCAGTCACATGAGCAGCCATCACAGAGGAAATCACTCACTGGGACACCCATAATTGTTGAGAGCTAGTTAGTTGGGAACCCAACACAGAAGTGGCACGTCACTGGGGTACACCTCTCAGATGAGGGTCACTCACTGGGACACTGATTACAGATTAAAACCCGTAACTGGAGCACTGATCACAAGCAGGGTCAGTCAGTGAGTCACCAAACACAAAGGAGGGCAGTCACTGAGTCACCCATCACAAAAGAGAGACAGTCACTGGTGTCATGAACAAAGAAGAGGCCCAGTCACTGGGACACTCATCACAGAGGACTGCTAGTTGCCTGGGTTTTCATCAGAGAGAGAAGATCCAGTCAGTGAGATGCCATCCACAAAGGAGTCCCAGTCATTGAGGCACCCACCACAGAGAAGGGCCAGTCATTGGGACATCCATTAGAAGGAAGGCCAAACACTGGGATACTTATCAAAAATGTGGGTCAGTCAATGGAGAAACCTTGAGAGTGGAGGCCCAGTCACTCGGACAGTCATCACAGAGAAGTTCTAGTCACTGGGACAGAAATTACAGAAGAAACCTATTATAGTTGAGTCAGCTATAATAGAGGGCTTGTCTCTGGGTCACTCATCAAAGAGGAAGCCAGTCACTGGAGTACTTAACACAGATGAAAGCCAGTCACTGGGTCTCTGATTACAGAGGGGAGACATTCACTTGTGCAAATACCACAGAGGTGGGTAATCACAAAACAAGGAGGAGGTACAGTTAGTCAGGCAAATTCACAGAGGAGGACCAGGCCCTGGGATAGTTATCTCAGAAGAGGATCTCACTGGGTTACACATAACAAAGGAGGGCCAGCCACTATGCACCCTACACAGAGGAGGAGATGTCACTAGAGCATGCATAAGAGAGGCGGGCTAGTCACTGGGGCACCCATCACAGAGTCAGGCCAAGAACAAGAGCTCCCCTAACAGAGGAGAGCTGGGAACTTATGCACCCATTATAGAAGAGGCCATATGTCTGGGGACTCTATCACAGAAGTGAAACTGTCATTGGGACACTCATTACAGAAGAAAGTCAATCAGTGAATCACACATCATAGAGGAAGGCTATATACTATGGCAACGAATTTGAAGAAGGACCATTCACTGGGGCATTAATCATGAAGAATATTCAGTCAATGGGGCACCTATCATGAAGGAGACCCAATGACAGGGACATGCTTCACATATGAAGGCCACTGACTGGAACACCCATTATGAAGGAGGCCCAGAAACTGGTAGCCCATTATAAAGAAGGACAAGTCACTGGGTCCCAAATAAAGCAGAGGCTCAAATTAGGACACCCATCACAGAAGAATAATACTGAGGCACCAATCACAGAGAATTGTCAGTCACTGGGATTGGAGAACATATTATGAAGGAGGCCCAGTCTCTGATACACCCATAACAAAAAAGAGTTAGTCCTTCAGGTACCCATTATGGAGGAAACCCATTGAGACACCCAACAGAGAGGAAGGCTAGTTAGTTAGTTAGTAAGTTACCCATTATGGAGGAAGACCAGTCACTGGGGCACCCATAATGGAGGAGGACAAGTCACTGAGGAAACCATGATATAGCAGACCACGTTAATGGAGCAGTAATCACAGAGAAAAATTAGTCACTGGGGCACCCTTCGCCAAAGAGTATCTGTCAGTGGGGCATTTTTCACAGAGGAGTACCAGTCCGTGGGCACCAACACAAATGAGGACCAGTCACTGGGCACTCATTTATAAAGGGGGTCTAGTAATTGGGCCACATATCAAATAGAAGAACCAGTCATTGAGAATCCCATCACAGTGGTTAAACAGATACCAGAGCACCTTTCAAAGAGGAGGGCTTGACACTGGGATACAAATTATGGAAGAGGACCTGTTAGTGGAACACCCATCACAGAGGGGCTAGTCAATGTGGCACTAATTGTAGGATGGACAGGCACTGGAGCACCAATCACAGAGGAGGATCAGTCAATGGAGTAGCTATTGTAGAGAAGGCCTTGTCATTTGGACATCCATCACAAAAGAGGACCAGTCACTGGGTCATCCATTATAAAGAACGTCCAGGAACTGAGGCACCAATCACAGAGGAGGGCTAGTCACTGTGGTACCAATTTGAGAGAAGGTCCATTTACTAGGACAGCTATCACATGAGTGTTGCTGTGTCTCCCCTCACAGAGGATGGCCAATCATTAGGGTACCAATCAGAGAGGAAGCTAGTCACAAGGTAACTCAAGATGGAGGAGGACTCATCACTGGAACATCCATTACAGAGGAGGACTAGTAACTGGGAAAACCATTATATATGAAGGTCACTTAAAAGGGGAAAAATGATGGAGGAAGACCAATCACTGTGACACCCATCACAAAGGAGAGAAAATAAACAGAACAGTCATTATGAAGAAAGTCCAATATTTGGGACATCCATCACAGAGAAGAACTAGTCACTGGGGCAATCAATAAGGAGGAGGGCCTGTCACTGGGTGCCTAGCACAAAGAATGCCTCCTCACTGAGGTACACATCATGGAGGATGATCAGCCACTGGGGCATCAATATGATGGAGGCTGAGTTACTGGGGCAGCTATCACAGAGGGAGGACAGACAATTGTCACCCGTCAGAGTGGTAAGTGTGTTACTGGGACACCATTTGTGGAGGAGAGTTAGGCACCAGAACAGCCATCACAGATGAAGGCCAGTTAATGGGGTGTTCATCAAACAGTATGGCCAGTGAGTAGAGCACCAGTCAGCAAGAAGCAATCACGTGGGCAACAAACAAAGTCAAGGCCAAGTCACTGATATGCTAATTATAGAGAAGGTCCAGTTACTAGAATACCCAAGACAGAGGTTGGTAGTCAATGTGCTTACCTATTTGGAGGAGGATCAATCACTGAAGCACCAATTACAGAGAATTCCCAGTCAATTTAGCACCCATTATGACGAAAGCCCAGTCACTGGGACATCCATCACAGAGGAGGACTATTCTCTGGGGCATTCATTATATATGAAAGCTAGGCAATGGGGCCAAAATCACAGGGAAGTCATAGTCACAGAGCACACATTATGGAGGAGGACTAGTCACTGGAAAACACAACACAAAGGAGGACCAGTCACTTGACACCCATTATGAAGGAGGCCCAGTATGTGGAACACTCATACCAGAAGATAGATAGTCACTGGAGAACTAATTTGGATGTGGGTTAAACACCAGTAAAACCTTAACAGATGAGGCCATTTCTTAGCGTGCCAATCATAGAGGGGAGGGAAATCACTAGCACATAAATCACTAAGCACGGTCAGTCTCTTTGGCTCCCATCACAGAGGAAGGACAGTCACATTTGCACAAATGACAGGGAAGGTTATTTTCTAGGACACCCATTACAGAAGAGGGCTTGTTACCATGGCACCCATAAGAGAGCAGAGTCAGTCATTAGGGCACAAATAATGGAGAAGAATCAGTCCCTGGGACTCCAAATTCAGTAGATGGCCTGAAACTGGGGTACACTTCACATAGGATGGCTAGTCATGGGTACACAAAACACAACCGAGGAATTGTCACTTGAACATTCATTATTGAGGAGACCCAGTAAGTGAGATATACATTACAGAAGAGTGTTATTCACTAAAGAAATGATTGTGGAGGAGCGCCATTGATGGGGGCACCAAACAGAGAGGAAACACAGTTACTGTGGCACCCATTATGGAGAAGATCCTGTCGCTGGGACAACTATGGTATAGGAAGGCCAGTCACTGGGGCACCCATTATAAAAGAGGCCCAATCACTGTGGGATTTATCACAGAGGAGAGCCAGTCACTGGGCCACACATCACAGAGGAGGGCTAATCATTGGGACACCAACTAAGGAGACCAATTTACTGGAACACCCATAAAAGAGGAGGGCTAGTCATTGGGGACCTCTATTTGAAAGGCCAGTTAATGAGACACCAATTACAAAGGATGCCCAGCAATTGGAACACCCATTATGAAGAAGGATCAGTCATTGTGACACCCATCACAGAAGATGGATAGTACTGTGACACATATCATATATGAAGGTCAGTCACTGGGGCACCAATCACAGGGGAGCCCCCGTTACTGAGGAAGACATTAAGTAGATGCCATCACAGATATCTATCACTAATAAGGGTCAGTTACTGAGGCAACCATAATGGAGGAGGTCCAGAAAGTGGAACAGTCATCACACAGGACAGCTAATAATTGGGGCACACATTATGGAGAAGCCTAGGCATTGGGCATCAATCATAGAGGAGGAAGATTAACTAGGGAACCCATAAAAAGGAGACCCAGTCATGGAGATACCAATCAAAGAAGAAATCCAGACTTGGGGGAGCACATCAAAGAGAAGGGCAAATCACTGGGGCAACCATTTTGATGGTGACACAGTCACTGGTCATCCATCACAGAAGAGGGCTAGTAACTGAGGCACAAATGTTTTAAGAGATGTAGTCACTGGTACAACCATCACAAATGAGGGCCTATCACTGGAGCACCTATCACACAGGATGGCCATTCACTTGAAACCCATTAAAGTGGAGTCACGGTCACTGAGTCACCTATCTCAAAGTAAAGCAATTCACTGAGACACCCATTAAAGAAGAGACAGTCACTGCGGCAAACAACAAAAATGAAGACTAGTCACTGGGACACCAACTAAGAAGGAGGGACATTAACTGAAACACCCATTACTGAGGAGGGTAAGTCACTGGGGCCCTGATCACAGAGATGATGAGTGATTGGGACACTCATTTTGGAAGAGGGCTTATAACTGGTCCCCCATCACAGAAGTGGGTTATTTGTGGGGCACCAATCATTCAGGAGGCCTTGTCAGTGGTTCATCTATTTTGGAAGATGACCAGTCATTGGGGCACTAATCACAGAGTAGAGCCTGTCACTGTGGTACCCATTATTGAAGAGGTCCAAAAACTTGATTTCTGTTACGGAGAAGATCTAGCCACTGGAGTTTACATTTTGGAGGAATGTATCACAGAAGAGGACTAGTCACTGTGGCACCCATCACAAAAGGTGGGCAGTCATTGGGACACCCATAACTGGTGCACTCATTATAGAAGAGGCCCAGTAACTGAGACATCCATCACATTGGAGGTCTAGTGATTGGGGCATACGTCATTTATGAAGGCTATTTATTAGGCACCAATTATGAAGGAGAAGCATTCACTGGGGCACACATTATGAAGAAGGCCCAGTCACTAGGCCATCCATCAAAAAGAAGGGCCAGTCAATAGGGCACCCATTAGTGAGGGAGCACAATAAGTTGTACACCTATCAAAGAGGAGATCTAATTACCAGGGCAACCATTATGGAGTAAGGCCAGTAACTGAGTACCAATCACAGAGGAGGCACAGTCACTGGGTAACCCCTAATGTAGGAGTCCAATAACTGGGTCACCAAACACAGAGAAAGGTCAGTCACTAGGCCACCCATCACAGAGGAGGGCAATTAACTGAGTAACCAATTTTGGTGGATCACTATTCACTGGGACAAACATCACAGATGAAGGACATTCACCATGACACCCATCACAGAGATGTTCCAGTTATTACGGAACCCATCATAGAGAAGGGGCAGTCACTGTGGCACCTATTACAGAGGAGAGCCAGTCACAAAGGCTCACATCACAGAATATGGGTATTCACTGGGGCACCAGTCAGAGGAGAAGGTTTGTCCCCCTTAAAGAGAAGAGTCAGACACTGGGGAACCAATCATGGGGAAATGACAAACACTGTGAAAACCTTTACTGAGGGGGCCCAGTGTATGTGTCATCCACCACACAATTGGACCAGTTATATGGCCTCACATCGCAGAGGAGGGGAGGTCACTTGGGCACAAACTATTGTGGAGGCACTGTATGTATGATACACATTAAAGAGGATGGCTAGTCACAGTGGCAAATATTATGGAGAAGCATCATTCACTGGGGCTCTGATCACAGAGGTTAGACACTCAGACACTCGTCACAAAGGAAAGACTGACAATGAGTCATCCATTACAGAAGATTGTGAGTAAATGGGGCATCCATTATGAATGAGGTCACCGTTGTGTTGCCACCAGACAGGAGTAACTGTCACTGCAGCACATATGAAGGAGGTGGGTCAATCACTGGGCAACTCATCACCATAAAAGACTACTAATTGAGGCACACATGAGAGAGAAAAGCCAGTCACTGGGACAACGATAACAAAAGAGAGTCAGTCAGTGGGACACACAACACAGAAAAGAGCCAGACACTGGGGCACCCATCACAGAAGAGAGCTAGTCACTAGGACTTCCATTATGGATGAAGGTCAATCACTGGGACACCAATCATGGAGGAAGATCAATATTAGAAAGGAGGGCCCATATTAGGTATATATATTATACAGTAGAGTCAGTCACAGACGCACTCATCACAGAGAAAGGATACTCAATAGGGCACTCATGGGAGAGGAGAACCAGTCACTGGAATAATCATAACAGAGAAGATCTACTCACTGTGGTACCTAATACAAAGCAGAGCCAGTCATTGAGACACACCTTATGGAAGAGTCCCAATCACTGAGACACTAATCACAGAGGAGTGTCAGTCACTGGGACAACCATTAGGAGAGTATAATCAAGGAGTTTCTATCACAGAAAAGGACCAGTAATGGTGATGGCTCCTCCTCACAGAGGAGACAATACCAGTGAGATACTCATCACAAAGTAGAGACAGTTACTGAGACACCTATCAAAGAAAAGGCAGAGTCACTGAGGTACCCATCACAGAGCAGGGCTAGTCACTGAAAGACCCATCATAGAGAAAGAACAGTCACCAGGGCACACATTAAGAAGAGGCCTAGTCACTGGGGCACCCATTAAAGAGATGGGTTAGTTGATTGGGCACCAATCACAGAAGAAAGCCAGTCACTGAGGCATGTATTACAGAACAGGGCTAGAAAATAAGACAGCCATCCTAAAAGAGTGCCAGTCTCTGATGCATTAATTAGAAGAAAGTCTAATGAGTGGGACACTGATCACAGAAGAGGGTCAGTCATTGGGGAATTCATCATAGACAAGGCCTGATAATTGTAGCACGCATCAAAAAAGAGGCCTAATGATTGTGTAGCCAACACAGAGGAATCTCATTCACTGGTGATATAACATAAGGGTGATATAACAGATGTCAGGTAGACTCTGAGGCATTCATCATAGAGAAGGACTAGTCTCTGGTACAACCATCATATAGAAGAAATAAACCTGAGGCACCCATCTAGAATGGAAGCCAATAACTAGGACACCCATTACAGAGGACAGCCAATCACTGAGGCACCCAACATAGAGGAGAACCAATCACAATAGTATCCATTACAGAGGAGGGCAAGTCACAGGGCCACCCATAAGAAAGGGAGGAAAATTAATGGGGCACCCACAAAGAAGAAGTCTAATTACAGTGGTATCCATCGTAGAAAAGAACAGTCACTGTCACACCAATCACAGAGAAGAGCTAGTCTGTGGGGCACCCAGCACAAAGGACAGTAAGTCCCTGGTAAGTACCAATCAGGGTGGAGATCAGTAACTTGGATACCCAAAACAGTGGAGGGTCAGTCACTGGGGAACACAGGTGAAAGACTTAGTCATAAGTTTTCCAATCACAGAGGAGGGCCAGTAACAGAGGCAGCCATCACTGAGGAAACAAAGTCAGTGTGGTAACAAAAACCTAGAAGAATTTATCACTAGGGAACCTATCACAGAGGAGTAACAGAACTGAGGCACCTATTACAGTGTTGAACCTGTCATTGATGCACCCATCACACAGGAGAGTCAGTCACTGAGGCACCAATCACAGAGGAGGGCTAAAACTGACACACTCCTCCCAGAGGACATCCCATCATAGGGTACCTATTTGAAGGGGATCCAGTCACTGGGGCACTGATCATTGAGCAGTGTTAGTCACTGGGGCACACATCACAGAGTAAGCCAGTTATAGGGTACTCAAATAAAGCTCAAGTCTTCACTAAGGCACACATCACAGGGAAGAACCAGCCTCTTGGGCATTCATCAGAGAGGAGGACTAAACACTGAGGCTATTGGAGGAAAGCCAGTAACTGAGGTACTCAATGTGGAGGAAGACCAATCACTGGGGTACCAATCACAGAAGAAGGCCAGTTACTAAGACACGCATCACAGAGAAGGGCAAGTAATTGGGGCAACCATTTTGGAGGAGGGCTATTTAATGGAACCCATCATAGAGGTGGGATTGTCTATGGTGAACCTATTAAAGAGGAGGCCCAGCCATTGAGACTCCCATCATATAGAAAGACCACTAGTGGGGCACCCATCAAAAAGGAGGGCCATTCACTGGGCCATCCATTATAGAAGAGGTCAACACTGCAACATCTACCAAAGCAGAGAGCTAGTGACTGGGATCCCCATCAAAGATGAGGTCTACTCACTATGACACCAATTATGGAAGAGGCCTAGCTACTGGCACACCTCTCACAGAGTAGGGCTAGTCATCAGAAATTCCAATTTGAAGAACAGTCTGTCACAAAGGCACCAATCAAAAAGAGTCCCAGTCAATCGAGCACCCATTATGGAGGAGACCCAGTCACTGGGATACTCATTACAGTGGAGGATCATTTACTAGAGAACCCATTAATGAGGAGTTCTAGAAACTGGGGAACCCATTAGAGCCAATAGATGGCCACTGAAACATTCAGTATGAGGAGGTCCAGTTACTAGGTTACCCAACACAGAAGAAGACCATTAACTGAGGCATTCATCAAGGTGATGGCCCTTCATTGGGGCACCCATCACAGAGGAGATATAGTCACTGGGAGACCCATTATGAAGAAGGCCCCGTATATGGGACACCCATAAAATAAGATGAGTAGGCACTGAGGCACCATCATATCTGAAAGCCAGTCACTGGGACACCAATAACAGAGTAGGGCTTGTTACTGGACCACATGATATGACTGAGGTCTAGTCAATGGGAAACCGATAAGAAAGGAGGGCCAGTCAATGGTGCACCCATTAAAGAGGAGGCACTCTAAATGGGATATCAGTCACAGAGGAAGGCCCATCACAGAATCAACAATCATAGATTAGGGCCAATCACTGGGCATCAGTCACAGAAGAGACATAGTAAATGGTGCTTCCATGTGGATTAGAGCCAATTCCTGGTGCACATATATGGAGAAAGCCTAGTCACTGGGGCACTAATCAGATAGAAGTAACAGTCACTGGCATGCTTATAATGGATTAGGGTCAATCCCTGGTGCACAAATATGGAGAAGTCCTAGTCACTGAGGAACTAATCACATACGAAGACCAGTCACTGGTAGAGTCATACAGAGGAGGGAGGATAACTATGACATCCATTGTGGAAGAGAGCCAATCACTGGTCACCCATCACAGAACTGGCCTAGTCACTGAGGCATCAATTGTAGTTGAGGCCTAGACACTTGCACAACCATCACAGAAGAAGGACACTGTGGCACACTTCACACAGGAAGTCCAGTCACTACAGTACCCATCAAAGACTAGAGTCAGTCACTCTGCCACCATTACAGAAGATATATCCACTCACAACGCTATGCATTATAGAGGAGGGATAGTCACTGCTACACTCACCTCAGAAGAGGACTTGTCAGTGTGGCACCCATTACAGAGGAGGAACAGTCACTGGGGCAAAAATCATGAGAAAGACCCAGTAATTGGGACATCAATAACAGAGAAGGAGTATTCGCCTGGTCACCAATCACCGATAATGCCCAAAGATCATTTATTATTGAGGGGTCCCATTCACTAAGGAACCCATTACAGAGGAGGCCAGTCACTTGAGAACACATTATGAAGGAGTCCCAAAATAATAGCACCCATCACAGAGGAAGGAAAGTCACTGGGGTACCCATGTTGATGAGGTCAAGTTACTAGCACACCTATCATTGAAGGGGGCTATTCACTGCAGCACTTATCACAGAGGATGACCAGTCACTGGGGCACCAACACAGAGGAGGCCCAGTCCCTGGGCTACTCATTATGGAAGAAGCACAGTCAATGTGACATCCATCAAAGAGGACGTGAAGTCACTGAGACAGCAATATAGAAAATGGCTAGTAACTGGGGCACAAACCAGAGGGTAGGACTAGTCAGTGGGACACAATATGGAGGAGGCACATCACAAAATAGGGTCAGTCAATGGGGCAATAATTATGGAGGAGGTTTATTAAGAATTAAACACATCACAGAAGAGAAATAGTCACAGTCTCAACCATTATGGAGGAAGGTCAGTCACTGGACACCAATCACAAAGGAGACACCAATCACTGGGGTGCCCATGTGGAAGAGGACCAGTCACTGACAAACCATTATGGAGGAGGCCCAGTCACTGGGACACTGGTTTCATAGAAAGATCAATCATGGAGTACCCATCACAGAGAAGATCAAGTCACTGGAACACAAATTTGGAGTAGAGTCAGTCACTTGTCACTAATCACAGTGTTTAGCTAGTCACTGGGGCACTTATTTGGGAGGAAGTCTTATTACTTGGAAAACTATCACAGATGAGGGGGCAGTCACTGGGGCACCAGTCATGAGGAGGACCCAGTCAATGAGTCACACATAATGGAGGAGAGTAAGTCTCTAGAGCACCCATAAAGGAGGAGACCAGTCCCTGGGGAACTAATCACATTGGAGTACCTGTCACTGGTGAACCCCATTAAAGAGAAAGATTCTTCACTATTTCCCCAATAATAAAATATGACCAGTCACAAGGGCACCCATCACCGAGAAGTTCTAGTCATTTTACACCAATTATGGAGGAGGCTCCATTTCTAGAACATGAATCACAGAACATTAGTCACTGGGACACCCAAGTTAAAGAAGATCAAATCAATTGGAAAACAATTGCAGAAGCGTCCCAGTCAATGTAACACCTGTGATGAGCCACAATCACTGATAGATTGGGACACACATCACAGAAGAGGGTCAGACAATGGGGATCAGATCATAGAGGGGGTCCTGTCACCAGGGCACCCAACACAGAAGCGAGCGTGTTACTGAGGTATACATCACAGAGGAAAACCAGTCACTGAGATAGCTGTCTCAGAAGAGGTCCAGTCCCCAGGGCATGCACACATAGGATAGCTAGTCATGGGGCACACAAAACAGACAATGGCTAGCCACTGAGGCACCTAAAGATTAGTATCAGTCACTGGGACACCCATTAGTGGGAGCTAAGTTATCATGTTCCAATCACACAGGAGAGCAAGTAACTGGGGCAGTCATGACAGAGAAGGCAAAATCAGTGTGGAACCTATCACAGGGAAGAATCAGTTACTGGCTCATTTTTCCCAGAGGAGGGCTAGTCACTTGGGCCCATTGTAAAGAAGGAAAAGTCACCGGTAATCCTATCACAAATGAGAGCCA
The DNA here is from genome assembly GCA_963574415.1 of Tarsius wallacei. Taxonomy (NCBI): domain Eukaryota; kingdom Metazoa; phylum Chordata; class Mammalia; order Primates; family Tarsiidae; genus Tarsius; species Tarsius wallacei. The sequence continues at coordinate 12,701 of CAUYQG010209109.1, forward strand.
GTCACTGGGAAACTCATCACAAAGGAGGGTCAGTCACATGGGAATACACACAGAAAGTAGCTAGTCACTGGGGCACCAATTATTGAGGTGGACCAGTTACTGGAAACTTCATCAAAAAGGAGGGTAGTAACTAGGGCTATCATCAAAAATGAAGGGCCATCACTAGGACATGCATCACAGAGCAGGAACAGTCTCTGCAGCACTCATAACAGAAGAGCACCAGTCACAAAGATATGCATCAAAGAGAAGAGCTAGTCACAGAGACACACATCACATGTGAGGGCTTGTCAAAGAGGCATACATCACAGAGTTAGGCCAGACACTGGAGCACCCATCACAGAGAAGAACCTGTCAATGGGGAACCCATAACAGGAGGACCTGTCACTTTGACACCAATTATAAAGGAGTCCAATTTACCAGAACATCAATCATAGAAGATGGTTAGTCACTAGAGTGCCTATCAAAAAGGAGCCCCAGTCGCTGGGGCATCTATCACAGAAGAGAGTCTGTCAAAGGGACACCCATCTTATAGGATAGCCAGTCACTGGGGAACACATCATTAACTATGCTTGGGACCCAGTTACATAAAACTCCATTATAGAGGAGGGTTCATCTCTTCAACACCCATCACAGAAGAAGGTGGATCTCTGTGACACCCATCACGAAGTTGTAGAACTTACTGGGGGCACCCATGATGGAGAAGTGTCAGTCACCAGAACACCCATTACATAGATGAGAAAGTCAATCACACAGGGACTCATCACACAGGAATGCTTGTAATGCAATTAAAAAGGAGGGTTAGTCACAGGTGTACCTGTTATTGAGGAATGTATTAAGTGAAACATCCATCACAGATGAGGGCTAGTCAACAAGCCAATGTGTACAGTAGTGCCAGTCTCTGCACCACATATTACAGAAGAAGTTCAGTAACTGAGGCACCTATAACAAAGGAGAGCAGTACCCTGGGCACCCATTGTGAAGGAGGCTCAGTTACTGGGGCAACCATCACAGAAGAGAGCCAGTCACTGGGGCACCCATTATAAACTAGAACCAGTCACTGAGTCACCTATTGCAGAGGAGTGCTTTTCACTAGAGAAACAATTATGAGATATGGCCAGTCACAGGTGCACCCTTAACAAAGGAGACCCAGCACTGAGGCAAATATCACATATGAGAGCCATTGACTGGGGCAGCTATCATGGAGAAGGGCCAGGCACTGTGTCACTCAACACAAAGTAGGGCTATTCACTGGAAAACCAATTCTGAAGGTGGCCCAGCTGCTGGCACATCCATCTCAGAGGAGGGATAGTCACCTACTCCCAATTTAAAGAAAGGCCGTACACTGGAGCACCAATCACAGATCCAGTCTTGAAGTACCTACTACTGGAACACCTATAAAAGAGGAGGGCTAGTCATAAGTGGTATCCATTGTGGAGGATGCCTAGAAACTGGTGCAATCATTACAGAGAAGGGCAAGTCACGGGGTCACCCATATTGGAGGAGGCCCAGGTACTAGGACACACATCACAGACGTGGACAAGTCACTGCAGTACACATTACAGAGAATTGTCAGTCATTGGAACACAAACACAGAGAAGGACTAGTAAATGTGGCACATAAAATCAAGGAGGACCAGTCACTGTGAGAATAATCACAGAAGAGGTCTATCCACTGGGTCACCTATCATATATAAAGACTAGTCATTGGGACACCCATCAGACAGGTGGAGCATTTACTGGGGCACATATTATGAAGGAGGCCCAATCATAGGTACACCCATCACAAAGAAGGGGCAGTGAAATGGGTAACCATTGAGATGAATGCTCAGTAAGTGGGACTCCCATACAGAGGAGAGCTAGTCACTGCGGGAACCATTATGGAGGAGGGCCAGTCACTAAGCACCAATCACAGAGAGGGCACATTCCCTGGTGCACCCATGATGGCAGAGGGTTAGACACTGGGACACAAATATGTGGGATGTCCAGGCACTGGGGCACCAATAACTGAGGAAGAAAGTCACTTGGACATTCATTACAGAGGAGAACTCATCACTTGACAGCTATTTTCGAGGAGCACCAGTCACGGAGGCACCCAGCACAGAGGAAAGACAAACATAATGGCACCCATCACAGAGCAAAGTCAGTTGCTGTGACCCCGATCACAAAGGAGGCCCAGTAATTGAGACACCCATCAAAAAGGAGAGTCAGTAACTGACTCACCCATCATAGAGAATGGTCAGTTACTGGGATAACTATCACAGAAGTGGGGCAATCACTGGACAACCATCAAAGAGGAGTGACAGTCTATTGGGAACCTGTAACAGAGGTAGGTCAGTAACAGTGGCACCGATCACAGAGGCAAGCTGTTTACAGGAGCACCCTCTCATAGAGGAGGACAAGTCACATAGATCTTAACACAGAGGAGGAATTGCCACAGTGGCAACAATAACAAAAGAGAGCCAGTAACAGGGGAACCCATTGTAGAAGTGGTCTAGTTAGTGGGATAACCATCACAGAAAATGGCAGTCACTGGGGCACCCATCACAGAGGAAAGCAACTCAAAGGGACACAGGAGAGGTTATCATTGAGGGACCCATTTTGGGGGATGCCCAGTTACTGAGAAACCCATAATGTAGGACGGCCAGTCACTGGAGCACAAATGGCTGAGGAGGCACAATCACTTGGGCACCTATAATGGAGAAGGGCTAGTCAGTGAACACCCATTATATAGCATACCTAGTCACTGGGGAATCCACGACAGAGTTAAGATAGTCACTATGAAATCAATCACAGAGGAAGATCAGTCACTAGGTGATTTTTCACAATGGAGGGACAGTCACTAGAACACACACCACAGAGGAGAGTCAGTCACTTACTTAACAAGCACAGAGAAAGTGTCATGGGGCACCAATCACAGAGGAGGACCAATCATTGGAATGGCACTCACAGAATTGGTCCAGTCACTGGGTCACCCATCATAGAGGAGGGCCAGACAATGGGGCATCTATTAGGAGGAGAATGAGTTACTAGAGCACCCATCACAGAAGAGGACCAATTTCTTGGGCACCCATCAAGAAGAGAGTGAGTTATTAAGATATTCATCATGTAGAAGGACTAGTAACTGGGGCAACAAATTCCAGAGGAGGTACCAGTCATTGGAGCATGCATTAGAAGGAGGGACAGATTCAGGGGAAAATGACGGTCAAGCCAGTTGGGCAATGGGAGTCACCATGTGAGTGACTTAGTGTATGGAAAATTTTGTTTGTGTGGTAAACGAGTGGGTGTATGGGTGACTGACTGAGTGAGGGCTAGGGAGCTAGTGGCCAGGGTTCTCCTGGTGCAGTGGCTGGTGCCACTCGGTTGGGCTCTGACCCTAGAGATTCCTGGGATGCAGAAGCTGTGTGCCATTTTCTTTTCTTTTAATATCAACAAACCACCCATGGGAAGAAAATACTGGTAAAGACTGTTTAAGTGTGCCTCATGAGACGGTAGACAGGCAACAGCTGGAGAGGGTAGCCAGGCCCTTGGCACAATGGCAGCTTCTCTGCTTTGTCCCTGTCCCTGGATCTTCCCAGGTCACAGAAACCAAGCACCATTGTCTATTTTTTTTTTAACGGACAGAAGTTTTCCTTTGAAAAAGTGGTAGGGAGAAACTATTGCTCCAGGCTCTCCCTCACCATTGAAGCAGGAGAGACTGCCAGCTCTTCACATAGACTCAACACTCCAGCACTTGGCAGTACTCTGGCAGGGATTGTGAAGGGGGTACAGAGGCAAATTCTCACAGAAGAGGATGAGAGACACCCCACCACCATCTTGAAGGCAGGACAGAAAAGTGCTCCTATTTGCTCAACAAGGAGCAAGAGACTCAATTTCTGTGAATGGTTGATCAACTACTCAGGGATTTATTGTGGCCCAGAGGGAATATTCTGAAAGCACAAACATCAGAGGGGCCTGATGAGTGCTGAGTTACAAGTTCCATACCCCCTCCCGTGATCCAGTCGTGGGACAAAGTCTATATCCAGAAAAAATGAGAAAGAACTCCACAAAGATCAGTGGTGAGTATGAAACTGACCCAAACCCCCTCCTCCCCAGCATTCCACTGAATGTGAGACCCACAGAGTTGGGCCTTAAGTGAGATGGCCAAATCCAGGTAGAGCCTGGATGTCAGTCACCATAGGATTCCATTCCAAGATAGTTCTGTCTGGAGCTCCCTTGGCAAGAGTACATACATGGGGAAGAGACAATTCAGTATTTCTTCATAGGAGGAGATCTTCCAGATCATATGAGAGTGGGACAGGAGGACTGCAGCTCTATCCACCTCCACTGCCCCTTCTCCTTCCCTTTTTATTTCTCTGAGGAAACAGTGAAAGAGTTGCCTCTGCAGGAAAGACCTAGTGAGAGGAACAACTACAGAACCTTCAAAAAGAGGGTAGTTTTTAAAAAACAAATTCAATTATTTTTTAATTTAAAAAAAATTTTAGACTTTATTGTTAGTTCAACTATTTAAAAAATATTTTTCCTTTGTGCATAAATGTGCAGGTTAGGGTTTATGGGTGTATGTGAATGATTGAGTCTTCATCTTTCAAACTTGTCTGTTGTTGTTGTTGATTTTCTCTTTTGTTCTTCTGGGTTTTTATGTTAATTTTTTATAGTTTCAGATGTCTGTCAATATCTGTGTGAAGGTTCAATATTAATTGCTTTTTAAAAATTTTTTTCTAGTGTTTCTGTTTTTCTTCTCTATTCACTTTGTGTTAGATATGTGTGTGTGTGTGTGTGTGTTTAGTTTTCTTGGTTTTATTGTAGTTGCTATTGTTTTGTTTCACTTTGTTGTTATTCTAGTTTGTTTTCAGGTAGGTGTGTTTGTGTTCAATAGCTTTTGCATTGGTTTCTGCTTTGCATCATAATATAGAGTGGTAGTGGGGAGTGAGTCTTAAGGAACACATACCAAAATAAGTGAACTTTTTAACTTGCAAGTAGTTTCTGATTTCTAGGGCCCCATCCCCTACATTATTCAAATTTCAAAAACTACAAGAGACAGAAAAGCTTCCTAACCACCATCCTATTCCAAAATAAAAAAAAATCGAATGCCCAGATCAGGGAAGAATTGAGGATGTAGCAAACATCAGAAGGGAAAGACTCTCCCACTGACACTGAATAACAGAACTAAAGAAAAAAACAGGAAATCTGTCACAGATGAGGAAAAACCAAAAGAAGGCCTCAAGCAATTTCAAGTGTACCAAAGAAAAATCTGAAAAATCAGCCCTTGTTGCCCAAACAATGGAAATCAATGACTGTCCCCAGAGTAGCACAGAGATTAGGGAATGAATGGAAAGAGTGAATAAGACTCAAGAAAGACAAGATGCACATTGAACAACCTTGTAATAGAGATTTTGGCAATACAAAATTTCATCCAGGTAATAAGATGATAAACATGGAAAACAGAACTCATCTAGCTGAGGAAAGAATCTCAGATTGAAGACTATAAGATGGAATTAACCTGATCTGTAAAAAAAATAGAAAGATGACTCAGAAAGCAAGAAAGAACAAAGCCTACAAGAGATGTGTGATAATATTAAGAGGCTAAACCTATGACTGTTTTGTATCCCAGAAGAAGAAAGGAAAATGGAGGACAACTTGGAGCAAGTATTACAGGAGATAATTTAAGGAAATTTCCCCATCTCAACAGACATGTGACCAACCAAGCACCACAGGACAACAAACGAGAAGACTAATCCCTAGACATATAGCAATTCTCTTACACAAAGTAGGCACAAAAGAAAAAAATCTGCAGGCAGCAAGAGAAAAACATCAGTCCTCCTACTGGAGAAAACCAACCAAAATAACAGAAGATCTATTAGAAGAAACACTGCAATCAAAAGGTACTGGAATCCTTTATTCAAAGTCCTCAAAGAAAAACAATTTCAGCCAATAATTTCCTATACAGTGGAGTTCAGCTTCATTAGTGATGAGAATTAAAGTCATTCCCAGAAACCAATCCTTAACAGATTTTGCAGCTTCCAGACCAGCTCTAGAGGAAAAATTTCAAAGATATTAAGCACAGAAGAAAGTAAAAAAAAAAAAAAAAAGAATGGCCACATGCTTACTAAGAGAACAGCACATACATACTTACTAAGAAAACAGCAGAGCACAGAATTAGCAGAGAATATAGCATAACAAGAAACTTGAAAACAACTCCTGGGTCAACAATGAAATCAAAACAGAGATTAAAAATTTCCTGGAAACAAATGAAAATGAAGAGACATCTTACCAAAATCTCTGGGAGGCCATGAAAGCTGTAGTGAGAGGAATTCATATCATTACAAATGCACATGAAGAAAATGGAAGGATCACAAATTAACTCCATAAAAAGTCACCTTAGGAAGCTGGAAAAGCAAGAGCACAAAAACCCTAACTGCAGCAGAAGAATTCAGGTCACTAAAATAAAAGCCCATATCTGGGACATAGAAGAAAAAAAGGTAATACAAAAAAAAAAAAGTCAATGAAACAAAAAGATGGTTATTTGAAAGGATAAACAAGATCGATGGCCCCTTAGTTAGACTAACCAAGAAAAAAAGAGAAAACACCCAAATAAATACAACCAGAAACACAAAATATTAAGTCACATCTGATCCTGAAGAAATACAAAAGATTATTAGAGACTACTATGTACACTTCTAAGGAAACGAACTAGAAAACCTTAAGGAAATGGAAGACTTTCTGATATCACACAACTTGCCTAGGTTGAAACAAAAAGTAATTGAGACCCTAAATAGACCAATAACAACAAAGGATATTGACTATGTAATAAGAAAACTACCTACAAAAAAAAAAAAAAAAACAAAGCCCTGTACCACATGGCTTTCCAGCAGAATTCTATAAGACATTTAAGAAGCAGCTAATACAAGTCCTACTAAAAGTATTCCAGGCAATTGAGAAAGATGAAACCCTCCCAAAATCATCCTATGAAGCCACCATCACATTGGTACACAAGCCAGAGGAAGACCCAAGAAAGAAAGAAAACTACAGGCCAATATCTTTGATGAAATAGATGCCAAAATTCTCAAAAAGATCTTAGCAACCCAGACTCAACAACACATCTCAAAAATCATCCATCATGACCGAGTAGTCTTCATCCCTTGGAAGCAAGACTCGTTCAACATTCACAAGACAATAAATGTAATTAAATACATCAACAGATGTCAGAACAAAAACCCCATGATTATGTCATTAGATGCAGAAAAAGCTTTTGATAGAATCCAGCACCCTTTTCTGATCAAAACCCTCGAACACCTACACATACAAGGAACATACCTCAAAATAGTAAAAGCCATCTACGAGAAACTCACAGCTAGCATACTCCTAAACAGACAAAAAATGGAACTATTTCCCCTGAAAACTGGAAAAACACAAGGGTGCCCACTCTCTCCCCTCCTGTTTAATATAGTATTGGAAATTCTAGCTGGAGCAATTAGAAAGAGAAGGCAATCAGGGGTATCCAAATAGGAAAACAGGAAGTCAAGTTATCCCTCTTTGCTGATGACATCAATGTGTACCTTGAAAACCCAAGAGATTCTGTCATAATTCTCCTTGTACTGATAAATGACTTTGGCAATGTCTCCGGGTATAGAATAAATGTGCAAAAGACAATCGTATTTCTTTACACCAATAATAAAAAAGCAGAAACCCAAATAAAAAACACAATCCCATTCACAATAGTCACAAAATAAATGAAATACCTTGGCATCTTCTTAACGAGGGACATGAAAGATCTTTACATGAAAACTACAAAACACTGCTCAAAAAAATCAAGGATGACACAAACAAGTGGAAAAATATCACATGCTCATGGATTGGAAGAATCAACATTATAAAGAGGTCCATTCTACCTAAGGCAATCTACAGATTTAATGCAATATCCATCAAATTACCAGCAACTTTCTTCTCAGAGCTAGAAAAAACAATACAGGAATTCATATGAAAACACAAATGACCAAGAATAGGCAGAACAATCCTCAGCAAAAAAATAAAAAACAAAGCAGGAGGTATCACAATACCAGACTTCAAACATTACTATAGAGCTACAATGAACAAAACAGCTTGGTATTGGTACAGGAACAGACATATAGACCAATGGAATAGAATTGAGATTCCAGAAGCTAAACCTCAATTTCTCAACCACCTCATCTTCGACAAAGCTTCCACCACCCACCACTGGGGAGAGGAGAACCTATTCAGTAAATGGTGCTGGGAAAACTGGCTGACCACATGCGGAATAGTCAAACAAGACCCTATCTATTCCCATACACAAAAATTAGCTCTAAATGGATCAGAGACCTAAATATAAAACCTCAAACCATAAGAACCTTAGAAAACACCGGACACATCCTTATGGAAATTGGAACCAGCATCCAATTCCTGAACAAAACCCAAAACCCAGAGGCCATAAGAGATAAGATAGACATGTGGGACCTCATTAAACTGACAAGCTTCTGCAAAGCCAAACTAACTTATCAAGAAAGCAGGGAGACAGCCCACAGATTAGGAAAAAGTATTTGCCAACTCCAGGTCCAACAAAGGCTTAACGTCTTGGATCTACAAGGAGCTCAAAAATTCTGAAAAGAAAAAAAAAGCAACTCCATTATAAAGTGGGCAAAAGTTATGAACAGACACTTCTCAAAGGAAGACATCCGAGCAGCCAACAGACACGTGAAGAAATGTTCAACCTCACTAATCATCAAGGAGATGCAAAATCAGAATGACAATTGTCAATAATTCAAAAAATAACAGTTGCTAGAGAGGGTGTGAGGAAATGAGAACACTTTTACACTGTTGGTGGGAGTGCAAACTAGTGCAACCTCTGTGGAAAACAGTTTGGCGATTCCTAAAAGCTCCAAATATTGACCTCCCATATGACCCTGCAATCCTCCTACTGGGAATATACCCTGAATACCCTCAAATCACTCTATAAAAAAGATACCTGCACATAAATGTTTATTGCAGCATTGTTCACAATAGCAAGAACCTGGAACCAACCATGCTGTCCATCAAAAAGGACTGGATTAAAAAATGTGGTACATATACACGATGAAATACTACGCAGCCATACAAAAGAACAAAATCATGAAGTTTGCAGCAACCTGGCTGGAACTAAAGTCTATAATACTGAGTGACCTCTCAAAGAAACAAAGATCTTAGTATCATATGTTCTCACTCATATAGTGGACCTTGAACATCCATCGTAATACCATAAGAAAAGAATTAACAGTGGTGGGAAACTATGGGGGGATGGAGGAGAAGGGAGGTGGGATTAATGGTAGTCAATATCTGTCTGGAGATGGGAAGACATCCCGTATCAATAAGAGTGACTAAACAAAATATATTTGTATACATATTCCTTAACTGTACCCCACAATATCAAAATAAATAATATTGATTAAAAAAAAACTTGAAAACACACAAATACATTAAACTGAAAGCCAAAAGTTCACAAGCAAACAAAGAAAATTTTTTTATAAGAACCTCATGACAGGGAGAGACAATCACATTTCAATAATCACTCTGAATGTGAATGTATTAAATGCACCACTAAAAAGACACAGAATGCCATACTGGATAAGAAACCATGACACAATTATTTCCTGCATCTAGGAGGCTCATCTCAAAACAAGGGACACAAAACGACTCAAAGTTAAAGGACAAAAAATGAGATTGTAGACAAATGTATCACAAAAGACGGATGGAGTTGCGATCTTAATATCAGAAATAAACAACACTTAAGCTATCAAAAATTTAAAAGGATGAAAAAGGACACTACATAATGATAAAAAGTTCAATCCATCAACAAGGCATATCCATTCTAAACATATATTCATCCAAAAAGGGAGCACCTTCATTTATTAAGCAACTTCTCAAAAAACTAACAAAAGGTACTGAGTCTTACAGTTATATACCAGGGGGCTTGAATACCCCTATTATAGTCCTAGATAGATCATTGAGGATAAAATCAATAAGGAGATCAAAAACATAAATTTGACACTCAACTAAATGGACTTATAGATACCTACAGACAATTCCACCCTATAACCACATAAGATACATTCTACTTATTACCACATGGAACTTCACCAAGATCTATCCCATCCTTGGACATAAATCAAGCATAAACAAATTCTATAAGGTTGACCACAGTGAAATAAAAATAAATATCAACAACATTTCCCAAAAGTCCACAAGGATATAGATACTAAACATCATCATGCTGAACAACTACTGGATTAACAATGAAATCAATGCAGAAATTAAAAGATCCCTGGAAACAAATAAAAATGAAGAAATATCCTACCAAAACTTCTGGGAATTCTAAGTTCTAAGAAGGCATTTTATATCTCTACAAGCACATATTGAAAAAACAGAATTATCACAAGTGGAGAGTCTAATCAATCACCCAAGGGAATTGGAAAGAGAGCGCCATCAAAACCCAAACCTTAGCAGAAGAATTTAAATCATCCAAAGAAGAGCCCAAATATGATTCATAGAAGACAAAAATATCATGGAAGACAAAACAGTTAGTTGGTTCTTTGGAAGAATTAGCAAGATTGATGGACGACTAGCTAGAATGACCAAAAAGAGAGAGTAAAAGCCCAAATAAACACAATCAGAAATATAAAAGATTAAATCACATCTGACCCTGAAGAAATACAAAATTTGTCAGAGATTACCATGTACTCCTGTATGGAAACAAACTTGATAAACTAAACGAAATAGAGAACGTCTTGAGATCATACAACCTCTCCAGTTCAAACAGGAAGACTTTGAGAAACGAAATATACCAATAAAAACCCAGCAAATGTACTCTATCATTAAAAAAAAAAAAACTACCAACGAAAAAAGCTCTGACTGAATGGGTTTTCAGCAGAATTCTAGACAACGTACAAGAAGGAACTGATTCCAATTGTATTGAACGCATTCCAGGCAAATGAGAAAGAAGGAGCATCCCCAAATCATTTTACAAAGCTAACATCACACTGATACCCAAATCGAGAAAAAATCCAACCAAAAAAGAAAAGTACAGGAAAATATCCTTATGAACATAGTTGCAAAAATCCTCAACAGGATTCTAGCAAATATAATTCAAAAACACATCTCAAAAATCATCCATCATGACCAAGTAGGCTTCATCCCCAGGATGCAGGGCTGTTATAGCAGACACAAGACCACAAATGTAATTAAATACATCAACAGATGTAAAAACAAGAACCACATGATTATATCATTAGATGCAGAAAATGCTTTTGAAAAATCCAGAATCTCTTCTTGATAAAAACCTTCAAACACCTAGGTATAGAAGGAAAATACCTCAAAATAGTAAGTACCACCTACAATAAATCCATTTCAGGGGAAATATTTTTAAATGGACAGAAACTGAAAACATTTCCCCTGAAAACTGGAACCAGATGACTCACACTCTCATACCACTTGTTCAATATTGTGGTGGAAGTCCTATCTCAGGCAGTTAGAAAGGAGACGGAAATCAGGGGTATCCAAATAGGAGAAGAGGAAGTCAAGTTTTCCTACTTTGCTGATGATATCATCCTATAACATGAAAACTCAAGAGAATCTGTCAAAGTGTGTTTGCACAGATAAAGGACTTTGGCAAAGTCTCAGGGTATAAAAGTCAGCCGCATACTTATACACCAACAACAAGAATGCAAAAGGGAGCTGCATCCTTATACACCGATAACAAGCAGGAAAATACTCAGATTAAAAGCAAAGTCCCATTCACAATAGTCACAAACAAATGAAATGCCTTAACATCTTCCTAACCAGAGAAGTGAAAGATCTTTACAATGAGAATTACAAGCACTGCTTAACAAAATTCAAGAAGACACAAACAAATGTAAAAATATCACACGCTTATGGGTAATAAGAATCAACATTGATAAAATGTTCTTCCTACCAAAGGCAATCTACAGATTCAACTCAATACACTTTAAGTTACCTACATCATTCTTCTCAGACCTGGAAATGACAGTACAGAAATTCGTATGAAAACATAAACAACCAAGAATATCCAAAACAGTCTTTATCAAAAGAAACAAAGCAGGAGATATCACACTTTCAGACTTCAAACTTTACTGCGAGCCTACAGGAATCAAAACATCCTTGTATTAGTAAAAAAATAAAAATAGTCACATAGATCAATAGAACAGGATAGAGAGTCCAGAAGCAAAGCCTCAATTCCTCATCCAACTCTTCTGACAAACTTCCAACAACAACCACTGGGGAAAAGAGAACCCATTCAGTAAATGGTGCTGGGAAAATTGACTGACCATATGCGGAATATTGAAACAGGACCCCTATCTATCACCATGCAAAAAAATTAACTCCAAATGGATGAAAGACCTAAATGTAAAACCTCAAATTATAGGAATCTTAGAAAACACAGGAGACACCCTTAATGGAAATTGGATTTGGCAACCAATTGCTATTCAGAACCTTAAAGTCCAATACCTTAAGAAATCAGTTAGACAAGTGGGATCTCATTATACTAACGAGCTTATGCAAAGCTAAAGGAACCATCAAGAGAAAAGGGACTCAGTCCACAGAATGGGAGAATATATTTGCCAACTGTATATCTGATAAAGGCCTAACATCTAGGGTTTACAAGAAATTCAAATGCATTGAAAGTAAAAAAATCAATCAGCCCCATCAAAGAATGGGCCAAAATCATGAATAGACACTTCTCAAAATAAGATATATGGACAGCCAGCAGACACATGAAAAAGTGTTCAGCCTCATTCATCATCAGATAAATGCAAATCAAAGCCACATTGAGATATTACCTAACCCCAGTGAGAATGGCCATCATTAATAAAATAAACAACAACAGATGCTGGAGAGGATGCAGAGAAAAGAAATGCTTCTGCACTGCTGGTGGGAATGTAAACTAATGCAACCTCTCTGTAAGACAGTGGGGTGGTTTCTGAAAGACTAGAAATTGACTTCCCCATGACCCAGCAATCCACCTTTTGGGAGTATACCTGGATCAACTCAAATCATTCTACAAAAAAGATACCTGCACCTCATATGTTTGTTTTAGCTCTATTCACAATAGCAAAAACATGAAATCAACTATGTTGTGCATCGAAACCGGACTGGATTTTTAAAAAAAGTTTTACATATACACAATGGAATAATGTGTGCCATTAAGAAAGACAAACATGAACTCTGTTTGCAGCAACTTTGATAGATTTGGAGTTAGTCATAATCAATAATCTATCGCAGAATTAAAGAACAGGGTACCATATGTTCTCAATTATAAGTGGACATTGAACAATTATAATACTATAAGAAAGGGATTGCCAGTAGAAGGAAATTGTGAAGGGAGGGTATGGTTGGCAGCTGAGGGAAACTGCTGGGGGAGGGAGGGGCTTACCCCATCAACAAGGGTACCTACATAATCAACTTTTGTATACCTAGCCCTGAATTATACCCCACATCAATATAGTTTTTAAAAGAACAAAATATTATTGACTGAGATGGGAAAATTATCATTTGATTTTTGGTAGGTCTGTTATATATTAGTTTTTGGAGCAGTATATAAGAATAAATAATATTTCAAAACTCAAAAAAATGAAGGAGGGCCAAACACTGGGAAACTGATCACAGAATAAGGCCAGTCACTGGGGCATTGATCAGAAAGTAAGGTCAGTAACTGGGGAAGCCATCACAGGGGATGGCTAATCACTGGGGTTCCCATCATAGAATAATCCTAGTCACTGGGGCAGGAGTTAAAGAGGTGGGGTACACACAGAAGCACCCTCCACAGAAGAATAGTTTCTGGGGAACACTTTACAGAGAGGAGCTAGATGCTGTCACCTATCAAAGAGGAAAACAAGTAACTAGGTCACCCACCAGAGAAGAGGAGAGTCACTAGGGACCTCATTACAAAGGATGACAAGTCACTTGGGCACCTTCAGAGAAACATCCATCAGAGAGGTGGACTAGTACTTGGAACACTGTTTATGAAGGAGTGTCAGTCACTGGGGCATCCATTATAGAGAATACCCTTCACTAGGGCATCTATCACAAAAGAGAACCAGTCATTGGGGTCACCATTTATAGAGAAGTCCAGTCACTGGGGCTCATATTATAGAGGGAGCCCAGACACTAGGTTCCCATTCAAGAAGAAGACTACACAGAGGGATACTACCACTAGGAAAACCATCACAGAGGAAAGCCAGTTACAGATGGGGGCCAGCCCCTGAGGGATCAAACATAGAGTTGGTACAGTCACTGGGGCACCCATTATTACAGACTCAGTCACTGTGGTTTTGATTACAGAGGAGGGTGAGTAACTTTGGTTGCCATCACAGAGGAGAAAAAGTAAATGTTGAACTCATTACAGAGGAGGTCTTGTCACTGGGGAACCTATCACAGAGGAGGTACTGTCACTGAAGCACCTATCACAGAAGAGAGATCAGTCACTCATGGACTCATTAAGAGAATTCCAAGTCTCTGGGACACCCACCACAGAGAAGAGCAATTCTCCCGTGCACTCATCACAGAGGAGAGCCAGTCACTAAGACACTCATCAAATAGAAGGGTAGTAATTGAGGAACACCCT
>CAUYQG010209114.1:0-12810 GCA_963574415.1 Tarsius wallacei
TTGCAAGTAGTTCAAGAACCTTCTAACGCCCACCCACAGGTCTCAGGTGTAACTGGCAGAAAAATACCCTAAGAAGCCAATTTGTATTTCAGCAGTACTTTTCTTTTTGCAAATGTTTATACAGCGTTTTTAACGTACATCACCTCATTTTCTGTGTTACTTTCTTCTATTTGCACTGCAATTTTTGCAGGAGGTAATAACTTGGAAATCCCATAATACAATTTTTAAAGCACTGGCTCTTTTAAAAACAACATTCTTTTTTTTAGAACGTTTTGAAATGTGTGAAGGATAAAACTACATAAACAACTGCCCAGTTTGGGGTTCTGTCCATTATTTTATAAAATTGAAAGGCAGTTTTCTTGATCCAGAGAGAAAAAATACAGCTGGATTTTAGTTAGGAGGTGAGAGGGAGGTGGGGAGAGTGACTTCCTGTTTTGAACTAAACCAAACCAAAACTCTGGAGACCAGCTTTCTGGAGCTTTTGTTCATACCCTAGGAGGGAACTGGCCTTGGGGATCCAGTATTCAGCTGCCAGATGCTAGGCTCAGGGTTTACATTGGTTAGTTTCTGTGACATCAGGGAATTTCTGTAGAAAGAGAACCAGTAACTGAAGAAACTAGAGCCAGGAAACCCTCCTATGGTTAAAGGTACTTGGGAGATGAGTTTTGAGCCGCCAGCTTCTTGCCGGTGGTTGTCTGCTCTAGGCCAGATCTTAGTCAAGGTCATTTCCAAAATTTCCAGCAAGTGAGTTCCTTTCCAAGGAAAGGAGGCAGCCCAATATGTTGGTTAAGGAGAATCTGAATGTTTAAAGAACCCAGCTTGAAATCCAATGTCTGTCATGGGTTGAGTGACCTTGTGCAAGTTACATAACCCCTCTAAGCCTCAGTTTCCTAATCAATAGTATCAGGGTCATAACAGTGTCTAGCTCAAAAGATTGCCTCAGGAATAAGCACAATAATGTATTTAAATGAATCTTTAAATATGCAATAAGCAGTGCATTAAATGTTGGCGACTAAAGGAAATTCAGAGGTAGAGGGAAACGCTTTGACAACAGGGAAACTTCACACAGGTGGGACATTTCAGATGTCCAGTATTTAAGACTGAGTCTGGTTTTGAGATACCTGGATTACAACTGTGAAAGAGAAATGTTCCTCAAGTGTGAACAAAACAGAAATACAGAAAACCAGAAAGAATAGCTACATTTGCAGTAAACATGTGTTCCTATCATATTTTCTCAGGGCACTTCAAGAGTGAACTCAGATTTTTATGTCTCTGCCCACTCCCCATTAAAGTGGTGCTAGTCACTGATTCTTGGGTACATGGAGTGTTGTATTGTACCCTGCAAACCCATTTTTTAATGGCCACTTTGTAATCCTATAGTTTATAGGAAAAAAACTGTCTCAATAATTTTCTGCTTCTTGGTTTCTGTAAA
The DNA here is from genome assembly GCA_963574415.1 of Tarsius wallacei. Lineage (NCBI taxonomy): Eukaryota > Metazoa > Chordata > Mammalia > Primates > Tarsiidae > Tarsius > Tarsius wallacei. The sequence goes on from CAUYQG010209114.1 coordinate 1,433, forward strand.
AAGTCCAATGCCAAGAATTATGTTTTTGGAAAGAAAAAAAAAAAGAAGGGAAACATAAAGAGGTCAATTTCTAGTAAGTCCCAGTGAATCAATGTAAATCGCTTAAGCTTCTGGGCACCCGTTGCTGTTGGGGAGAGGCCTTAAGCAACTCAAATCAGTCTTTTCTTTATCTACCATGACTAGAGCATGCCCTAAGTGATAGAAAGGTCTCTCAAAGCCTTCCTTTTTTTTTTTTTTCCATCATTTTTCTTTAGGGATTTGAGAAATGGGAGTTCAGGCAGAGAAACTGGACTGGAGGTGTGGTGAGAGTGGGAGGAGGGATTAAGAGAAAAAAGAAGTATGTCTTTAGGGTTGCTTCAATTTGATTATACTGCTGTGAGAGAAAAAAATGAAGAGAAAAAAAGTCTAAGAAATAAAATATACAAAGTGCTAAACAACAAACAAAATGAGTAAATTGAAAAATACTCTTCAGGGGCTTTTTGAGGTACCAAAGCATTATTATTAGTAATACTGACTCAAACAAAAAGAACAAAAATTCCCTTCCACAGACTTCTCCTAAGATGAATATTTTAAAAGAAAAGCTTTCAGCACTGTAATTTTGAAACATTCAGGCGTTTCTCTTGGTTATGAAGTTGAATTGATTTTGTGAAATTTCTTTTGCACTGGGCTTCAAGTTGCAATTTCACTTTAGTCTGGTAGCTCCTTCAACAGATAGCAACAATGACCTTTGAAATTTACAAAACGATTTTTACAGGGTTTTTTTCCCCCTCATGATAAAGGCTTCAAAGCTATAAAAAAAAAAAAAAAAAAAACAACCTGCCCTCCCCAGCCCCGTGTCTGTAAACAGCAACAACAATGTGGAACACATTCTATCTGAATAGGCAATTGGTAGATCATTTGTTGGACACGTCTGGAAAATAATGAGCATTAAAACAGTAACCGAGAGCCACATTTGGAAGGGCAAAATCAGGTGAATTCATAGTTGACTTATCTCTACCAAGCCTGTAATTTGTGGGGTAATCTGGTAGGAGGTACCAGATTGGCTCCACTTGGTAACTGATCACCTGGCTGTATCTCCTTTCAGTGGGAACTTCTGCATACCCATCTGTGGACAAGGGGGACTTGTATCTCTGAACTTATCCTCTCTATTAATCTACTTCTCTAGTCTGTTCACCTTTTGTATGATTTTTCTTCTTTCTTCCACAACAGTGAAAGTTGACTCAGAGAAATCTTTTAAATACATGCCTCTAAAAAGGTCCCGAAAGTAGCCAGAGCCAGAAATCCACATGTCATCCTGAATAGCATGTAGGTGTAATTATCCCGAACCATCCCTGTTGGTTCTGCTACCACCAGGATAGTTCTGGATAAGTCTTGGGATCCTTCATTACTTGTGGTAAAAAGAATCATGGAGCAACCAAGAGCAGGAGCTTTCATTCTTTCATTTGGTAAAAATAGTGCCTGTATTGACTATTACTATTAATTAGCAGTGGAATGGGAGGGAAAGATAGCAAGCAGCAGTAAGCAATAAGCTTTTACCTTTTACTTCTCTTTGTTTAAAAATTTTGTGTGTGTTTTTTGGGGTTAAAAAAATTGGGGGGTTAAAAAAATACTTTTAAAAAAATTTCAAACTGGCACATCATACGTGGCTGGTTCCAGTCCCATGTTTACTGACTCTGTGTTCTCATGCACCTCCCCACTCCTCTGGGAGACTAGACTCAGACATCCGATCTCACTGACTATTTTGAGAATGAATTAAATGAGATCATCTTATTAAGCACTAGAGATATGCTTCATAAATGTGCTCTCTCTCTCTCTCTCTCTTTTTTTTAACAACGCTTTGATTTTCTTTCCTTTTCTCTTATTAGAGTTTATGTCCTTGAGCCTCATCTGCAAATTTGTTCCAAGTCCCTTGTGCCACTTTTATCACCTTTTTTTTTCTGCCACATCCAATCTTTCTATACTGACGTCTCCTTTCTTTTGTCATTAAAAAGAAATTTTCACTTAGTTTCCTTTTAAAGATCATAACAATCAACATAAAAAAAATACATGAGATTTAAAAAAAAACTCATTCTGGAGTTCAGGATATACCAATAAATTTATTTTTTTATTTTTAATATCTAAGATACATAATAATTGGACATAGTAATGTGGTAGGTATGCTATTTTGATACAAGCATATAATGTATAATGATCAAATCAGGGAAAAGGGGTTATCCATTACCTCAAGTATTTATCATTTCATTGTGTTAGGAACATACCAGTTTCAGGCTTTTAGTTATTTTGAAATACATACTAAATTACTGTTAACTCTAGTCAGCTATTGTGCTACTGACCACTAGATCTTATTCCTTCCATCTAATTGTATCTTTGTTCCCCTTCCCCTCTATCCTTCCCAGCCCTAGTGGCGTCATTCTACTCTCTAGCTCCATGAGTTCAATTATTTTTTAACTCCCACACATTAGTGAGAACAATGGATAAAGAAAATGTGGTACATATATGCAGCAGGATATTATTCAGTCATAAAAAAGAATGAAATCCAGTCATTTGCAACAGCATGGATGGAACTGGAGGACATGATGTTAAGTGAAAAAAGCCAGACCAATGGATTCTGATGTTACAGGATACTAAAGTTTATGGATAAATTTTCAGATTCCACATTGCAGCCAACATTTCAGAAACTGCACTTGTGGAGTTTTGGTGGCATATACAGAATATTCACAATTACCTGAAATGGTCATTAAAACACTTCTTCCTTTTACAACCACGTATCTTTGGGAGGATAGACTTGTGGGGAAAAATATCACAACAGATTGAAGTAGAAAGCAGATATGAAAATCCAACTATCTTCTATTAAGTCAGATATATGAGACTTGCAAAAATATAAAACTATTCTACCCTCCCCATTAAATTTTTTTTTGAAAAGCATAGTTATTTTTATTTAAAATGTTGTTTAAAGAGTCAATAGATATAAGAGAGCCACATAAACAAAAACTTTTTTAGGATCTTTAATAAATTTTAAAAGTGTAAAGAGACCAAGAGATCAAAAGAGTTTGAGTACTACTAGCCTACTAGCATAGGTTTTTTGTTTGTTTGTTTGGTTTTTTTTTTTTAAGTCAGAGTATTATTCTGTTGCCTGGGCTGAAGTACAGTGGCACGATTCACACCTACTATAGCATAGCCTTGACCTGATGAGCTCAGGTGATCCTTCTGCCTCAGCCTTCCAAGTAACTGGTACTACAGAGTGCACCACCATGCCCAGTTAATTTTTGATGTCATTGTAGAGATAAGGTCTTGCCAAGTTGTCCAGACTGGTCTCGAACCCCTGGGCTCAGGCAATTCTCTCACCTCCACCTCCCAAAGTGCTGAGACTACAGGTGTGAGACACCATGCCTGGCTAGCCTAGTTAATTTCTAAGGCTCTTTTCATTGATAAGAGCTTGTGTTTTATATTTTGTTTTTTTTATTTTATGGCAACCTTAGTAAGACAGGAACCTGCAGATCATGTTGAGAATATAGGAGTAAATACTTAACCAGAAAGATTGGCTAGAGGGGTTAGGTCAGTGACTTAGCTGGAGCAGGCTTTCTCCATGAACATCTTGGTAGTCTAGCCAAGCAAATCAGCAAGTCCAAGGCCTGAACTGGTTCATGTAAGCTACGCTTAGAATTTCTGCACCACTTCCTACCCTTCCTGCCTGGCACTCAACTCTCTTGTCTCCTATTTAGTCCCTTGAATTCGTACTTGTGTAGACTTAGGGTTGGACCTGGCATTCAGATCAAAGAGAAGTGATACTCTAAACTCAGGACTGTAAAATTCTATTTCTTTTGCCCATATAGTAGTACTCTCTGAGAGCAATATAAGAATTATAGCATTAAATCATCCCAATAAATTTATTTAAGGAAATATGAGAATCATTTCCATTGATCCTCAATAAAGTCTTTTTTAAATCTGTACATTTGTCAAGTGACTGATGAATGTATTTATTCATGATAATATTGATTAACTTATATAGGGCAAGCCACTGACATAACTAAATGCCAGTTATATCTTCCAGTTCTGGGCTTAAGCCTTAAGGGCTAGCAGTTTTTGCTGTTTCTTATTGTGTTGTTTCCTTGACTTACAATTTGAGTGCAAAAGAAAAAAAACAAACAACAGTAACAAACACCCAGAGAGCTCTGAAACGCTTTTGGAAGCAAGTCTCTTTAAAGGCAGAAAGGACATCATAAAATAAAACGTCAGGGACATGAGGACCAAGGAATTCGAATGATCCTTTAAGAAACTGCCAAAGAGTAGGGAGGAAATATCACCTGTGCAAAAATGACAGCAGGGACCCCTCAGGCTAAATCCAATGAAGGAGCACCTAAGTCATAAATAGCAATGTTGTACAACGTAGAAGCAAAGGCCTTGGGGGCCTGAGAGGGCAAGGTGGGTAAGCACAATATAAACCAAAAAGAGAGCTGTAAGGGACAGCAAAGACCACAGTTAAAACACGGTTCAAATCTCTGCACGCCAGAGGGGCACTGCTAGACAAAGGCTAAATGCTATACTCCTGAATATAGCCTCTTAGGTGTTTCTGACAAGGTACTAAATCACTGGCTGTTTACATGCACCAAGTCTCTGGGAATCCCCAAATTTATGTTTGTTTGTTTGTTTCATTATAGGTTTTTCCTCATATTGGGGTGATGGGAATAGACTAAGCTATCTATCTTCCCTGGATCAGTCTTCCTGTGATTGATATTTCTTTGGAGTTGGCGCTATTAAACTATGGGGTATCTAGTCTCCAAGGATGATCCCCAGTGAACTAGGCCTCCCAGTCCCCATGTCCTGTGTAGGGCTGGCCCAGTTACTCACTTTAACCTACAGGAGGCTGAAGTGACTCTCTTCCAGTTCTGGGCTTAAGCCTTAAGGACGAGCAGATTTTGCTGTTTCTTACTTGGGACTCCTAAGCTTCCAGGTAAGAAGTTCAACCATGTTTCTGAAGCGACCAAATGGAGAAGCCACCCGAGAAAGAGAGGCCCTGAGAATACACATGAGAGAACTGAGGAGTCCAGCCAACAATGAAGTCACAGACCCCAGACATATGACCCCAATGGTGCCATTAGAGCCAGCTGTGGAGTCATCTTAGTGCCGCATGAAGAAACTATTGAGGACAAAAAGCAGAGGTAAGCATTTCCTCTAGCTTTGCCCTAATTCCTGACCTAAAGATTAATGAAAGACAAAAATATAGGTGCTATTTTAAGTCACTAAATTTGGAATTGTTACTCAGCAATTGATAATCAAAACTTATTTTGAAGTAAATTTTCACATCACCCATTTAGTCAAGCACCATTTTCTAATCACCCTGCCAAGACCCTTGGTGCTGGGTGGACCAAAATGGATGAGAGAGTTGCCTCACCTCAAAGAGCTATAAAGGAGGAAAAGGACCAATAACTGAAATGCCCTGTATCAATTGCTGACAGAAGGTGACACTCTGGGAGGAAGGGGTACAAAATCCAGCCTTAGACAGTCACAGGGATCTCCTCACAGAGCTGAAATGGGAGGTGAGTGTCAGAGAAGACTGGGCAAGGCAGCAGGAGGGAGTCCCAGAAAGAACTCCAAGTGATGGAGGGCTTCCATCACTAACCAGAGACTGGTGTTCGTCCAGCATGGGGGTTAAGAGCATGACTCTTACAAGTGACTCATAATCACTGAGCCTGTTTTCTCATTTGTAGAATGAGGATATGATAGAGCCTACCCAATGGGGTTGCTGTGCAGATTAAATACGGTAGTGAAAGTAAAATGCTTAGCACGCTGCCTGGTACACAGTAGGTGCTTAGCAAATGTTAGTCTGCTACTATCATCACCATCGTCATCATCATCATATCGAGATAATCTGCATGTTCTCTTGACATACTTGGAGAATGTTCTGAGGGGCTTATACCTGGCAATTCAGAGTCCCTCATTTTTCTTTAAACCAGAAAAATAGGAGCTTTTAACTGCGATTCTGTTTTGGTCTACTATGAAAAGCCTGGCCTCTTCAGATTTTGGAAAATCTCAAGGTATCGATTTGCATGACAAACAACACATCTGGCTCAAGCTGGGGGTGTGGGAATAGATACTCCAATGTATTTTCATGGTCAGGAGAGCTGGATGGAAAATGTGTGTGTGTAGATGGATGGCATGGTCATTGTCACATCTCTGGGTTAATACAACACCAGCAGTATGCTCCGATTCAAACGCACCCACAGGAGGGTCTCCTGCTTTCCATCTCTTGGGATGTATTCCAGTGTCTCTGCTTAGTCATTTCAGGCAATTATCCCCTGGTTGCTAGACTAAGAGCCTGTGTGACAAAGGGAGGGAAATTTAAGACCCTATGACCAGAACTGTTTACTAGCAAGTCCAGGATTAGAATTCACAGACTCTGAGTTTCCCCTTGGCATCCAGCCCACCCAATCTGAAGGACACCAGCAGATAAGAATTTGGCACCATGACAGCTATTTTCTGCAGCTGCTTTTCGTGAGCACTAGCCAAGCGCCCTGGAGCCCGCATGGGGTTGCAAGTGGAGTGTTCTCAGAACCTGACTTGTTGGGTGGCCTTGGGCGATCTCCCCCTCTTTCAACTACAATTTCTTACCTAAAACAAGGGGCCCGTGCTAGAGGAGTCTTAAGTCCAGAACAGTTCTAAAGCAAATGCTCTGATTCTTCTCGGTCTTCTGAACAGAATAAGGGCATCAGTCATGTTTCCTGCTTCTGTTTGTACATCTCAGGCTGAAGACCTGAGGGAGAAAAGCAAAATCAACCTACTCTTCATGTTTTAGATAGAAATCAAACCTTTCAGCCATTCTTTGACTTGCCCTGTGGAAGATCCAGGATATTTCTTTGAGGTTTTATTGTTGGTGATAAACTTTCCCAGACTTTATTTCTGTCAGAAGTACAATCCTACAAAGATAAAAAATAGCCACTTCATAGTACATAGAAATGAAATAAGCACAGAAACTGTGGTATCTAAAGCTAATTTATTCTAGAGACAAATGTGTATTAGTATTAAAGAATCATAAGACAAGATTTGTCAGACCTTTCAACAAGATGCTATAATTGTGTTTGGATTGTCCCTGAGTAAAAGTTATAGTGGAAAAACATCAGATTCAAATAAAAGAGCACTCAACTAGAAACATGATATAGAAACAACTACTGGTTTTCTTCAACCTCCTGGAAACCTAGGAGATGCTGACATGTGGCCTATTGTTTCAAGAATCTAATGAGTTTTTCCTCTTAAGGCAGGACATCTCCTGTTGCTTTGCTGTGACACTTCTCTCCAGGACTTCTCAAATCTTCTCTTGGTGTTTCAAGGATTAAAACTTTCAGCCTGTTTCATATCTCCAGATGTGCTTCACTAGAGTGTGAGCTCTGAGAAAGCTTACTTTGGCTTGCAATGTGAAGAATGGATTGATGATAACATGAACTGGACAGTTCAGGCAAGAGAAACTAAGACTAGGCCGAGGCGATCAATGGTGGTGGAAATATAAAGGACATTTGATTGCTAGACTCAGATTGACTCAGTTATAGACTGGATGTGGCTGATGGAAGACAAGAAAAATGTAACAGTGACTACAAGGTTTCAACTGTGGGCCAGACAGTGAACAGCAAAGTCATAGTGAATCATCATTTATCATCATTAAAGTTTAAAAGGGCAAGTTTAAAATAGTACAGAATTTAGAAACTTTACCATTCATTTGGGACCTATACTATCCATTGGACTAAAAAAGGTTCTTAACAAATTTGGCCTCTTTTTTTTTTTTTTATTAAGATCTCACTCTGTCGCCCAGGCTGAAATGAAGTGGCATGATCCCAGCTCATCCCAGTTATCCCGGCTTATCCCAGTTTCAACCTCTTGGACTCAGATGATCCTTCCATCTCGGCCTCCCGAGTAGCTGGGATTGTAGGCATGGGCCATCACGCCTGGCTAATTTTTTATTTTTTTGGAGAGACAAGGTCTTTCTGTGTTACCTAGCCTGGTCTCTCCTGGGCTCAAGTGATCCTTCCACCTTGGCCCCCCAAAATATTGGGATTACAGGCATGAGCCACCACACTCAGCCAAATGTGGTCTGGCTCTGGGGGTTTGGATTCATTCAAAGGTAGTACAATAACGACTAGAAGCTTAAAGAGAGAGAAAAACTATATAGCTCAGAGACACAAAGCTTGGAAGAAAGGCCCCTGCCTCAATCTCACCTAAGCAAGCCTTGATTTTAAATTGGATTCTAAGCAGCTTCACAGCAGGGATCATGATTTCTCATTTTCTATTTTATGGAATTTTAAACTCCATCTGTCTGTTACAAAGCAGGTGATCAGTCAATATTTGATAAATTACTCTTGATAAAAGATAGTGATTGCTACTCTTTGGTCTAAATTCTTTCTCTCTTGTAAAACGGTGGTTTGGGGAAAGTCCATGCCTAGAGTCACCTGAGACTTGCAGTTATCACAGATAACCAGAAAAATGTGTCTACATAGTCACTACTATTTGACATCTCCATCCCTGCACATAATCTGAAAGTTCTAGGAGTCCCTCAGACAGAAAAGAAACCTATAGGCTGAGTCGAATAATGGACAAAAGCTTTAAAATTGGAAGAGACAAATCAATGCTATAAATGTGCAAAGCCCCATGCGATATACATTACAGATATAAGCCCTTTTATGCCTCTTGTTAGAATCATGAGTAGGTCTGTGATCATCTTCATTTACACAAAGGAAAACCAAGGCTCACAAAGCTTCAGTAACTTTTCAAGAGTCATGCAGGGAATAACTGGTAGAGTCAGGATTTAAACGTGGGTCTCTTAGTTCAGAATCTGAATTCTTAACCAGCCCTGTCTTGCTCCTCCCCAAGAGATGTCTGCAGGAAACAAAAAGGAAACTGGTGGGAAAATGGTGCCCTCCAACATGGCCAACTGAACCTTAGGAGGTAACCTGGAGCAATCGGTGAGCTGCAGTGATAACTCATTCCAAGAGCTGAACATGGAGTGGGAATGAAGAAATGAGCCAGGGCCTATCTGCTTAGTGGGTGGTGCCAACCAAAGCAACCCAGGGAAAGGCACTTGTCTAGACACAGATCTGTTTCTTTTTGGTTTTGTTTTCCTCTTTATCTCCTAATGAAGATGATTTGCAAGCATCCAATGTACATGTGCCGAGCTAGAAAGAGAATAGACCCAGCCTCACTTTTGGCCCACAAAATGACACACTCCTGGAAAGTCCAGCAGTGGAGGCAGGAAGTGGCCCGTTGGAAGATTAGAGAAGAGCTGCTTGTGGGAGAAACTGAGGCAGGAAGAGCTAGGAAAAGACATGGCCAAAGAGAACACCCACTGATCATTTAATGTAGCTGATCATTTTTGTTTGAGCTTAACAGATAAGTATTTGAGTGAGTGGTGGGAGAAAACAACTTTCTACCAGCAACAGGGGATCCCCTTTGTTTCAAAATATGTCTAAATGAAACATACAAGTATTACAGTAGACTTTATGAAATTGCCCAAGAAAGAGGTTTTTTTCCAACCATTAGGATTAGGAATTAGGAATTTGTGTTAGGGAGGAACCTATGGTATAGGCTTCAGGGAATCATAAAGCCATAAAACTTTACAGCAAGAGGGTATTGCATAAATAATCTATGTTGTGTCCTTCATGGTATTATAAAGATCATGAAAAATAAAGGCTAATCTAAAATTACCTAACCATGGACAGTTATGCAACAATTTAAAATCATGATCCCCGAACTATGGGGAAAGTTTTATTATATGAACAGGATAAGAAATTATAACAATGGCAATCAAACCCAAGATAATCTAATAATTTTAAAGATAAGGCAAGTGAAGCTGAATTTTTGAAAACTGGTTTCTCATTAGAATTGGAGAAAGACATTCTGAAGGTTTGACATATTTTTATTTTTAATTTAGTGTCTCAATGTTTTCTTGTTTCAACCTTGGGAGATAGGATTGGCTTTTTAAAATCTCCTTGTCATTCAAGATCATTTCTTGTCTTTGCCTTTTACTGGCTGGCTTCTCTTTATTTTCCTCCTCCTCGCCACTCTCACTCCTTCCTCCTTAACCTACAAAATTAATTCTACCTCATTTATATATTTGCAACACTTCGTGTACATCTTCATTTTTTAAAGTTTTTTAAAATTAAAAAACCTTTTTTTTGAGTTGGAGTCTCACTCTGTCACCCAGGCTGAAGTGCAGTGGAACACACACAGCCACCCCAGTGTTGACCTGCTGGGCTCCAGTGATCCTTCCACCTCAGCCTTTCGAGTAGCCAGAACTTCAGGCGCGTGCTACCAGGCCTGGCTAATTTTTTATTTATTGTACAGATGAGGTCTCACCAAGTTTCCCGGGCTGGTCTCTAACCCGGGGGCTCAGGTAATCCACTCGCCTCGGCCTCCCAAAGAGCTGGGGCTACAGGCTGAGCCACCCAGCCCAGCCTACATCTTCATTTTTAAAGAAAAGTTATTAAAAAGCAATATGTGCCCAGGAATTAAAAGGTGGTGTGACATGAGAAAAGGAATCAATGTAGTAGACCATATTATAAAACAAAGGAAAAATCCACACATGATTATCTCTGACACAGAAAAAGCATTTGACAAAATTCAACATCTTTTCATGATTAAAAACACTCAGAAAACTAGGAAAGAAGAAAACTTCCTCAACACTATAAAGAGAGCTTATGTTAACATCACACTTGATGGTAAAAGCCTTACAAGATCAGGAGAAAGACAAGGACATTCACTTTCAGCATGAATATTCAACATTGCATTGCAAGTTCTCACCATGAAAAGGAACAAGTGTTACAACATGGATAAACCTTGAAGACACTGCTAAGTGAAAGAAGCCAGACACAAAGGCCACACAGTGTATGATTTCATTTTCATAAAATATTTAGCCAGGCTCGGTGACTCAGCCTGTAATCCTGCGCTTTGGGAGGCTGAGGTGAGTGGATTGCCTGAGCCCAAGGGTTCGAGACCCGCCTGGGCAACTTGGCGAGACCTCATCTCTACAATAAATCAAAAAATCATCCAGGCGTGGTAGCGCGCGCCTGTAGTTCCGCTACTTGGAAGGCTGAGGCGGAAGGATCGCTGGAGCCCAGCAGGTCGAGTCTGCAGTGGCCGGGAGCGGCCACTGCACTCCAGTTTGGGTGACAGAGTGAGACTCCAATTCAAAAATAAAAATAAAAATAAATAAAATAAAACATAATGTATTGCAATTCTGATCTTTTATTCTGTGGATCTGTTTCCTTAGTAACAACCAAAATAGTAGACACAAAAGACTGGGATGTGGGAGAACATATAGTAAGTGGAGTTCCAAAACTCTAGTGAATTAGACATAGCATTAAAGAGTCTACAATGAAAATGCTGCACTAAGTAAA
>CAUYQG010209117.1:0-15413 GCA_963574415.1 Tarsius wallacei
AGGCATCACTGAATTCAGCTGTTTTCTATCCAGTCAGTTCATCAAAACACAGGAGCTAGCCAGGTGTGGTGGCTCACACGGGTAATCCCAGCACTTTGGGAGGCTGAGGCGGGAGGATTGCTTGAGCCCAGGAGTTTGAGACCAACCTAGGTAACATAGACCTCCCTCATCTCTACAAACGATAAAAAACTTAGCTGGGGCTGGGCGCGGTGGCTCAAGCCTATAATACCAGCACTTTGGGAGGCCGAGGTGAGAAGACTGCCTGAGCCCGCGGGTTTGAGGCCAGCCTGGGTAACATGGTGAGATCTCGTCTCTACAATAAATCAAAAACCAGCCAGGCGTGGTAGCACGTGCCTGTAGTTCCAGCTACTTGGAAGGCTGAGGCGGAAGGATCGCCTGAGCCCAGCCGGTGGAGGCTGCGGTGGCTGGTAGCATGCTACTGCACTCCAGCCTGGGCGACAAAGTGAGACTCCTACTCAACACACAAACAAACAAACAAACAAACTTAGCTGGGCATGGTGGTGCATGCCTGTGGTCCCAGCTATTTGGGAGGTTGATGCAGAAGGATTACCTGAGCCCAGGAGGTCTCCAGCCTAGGTGACAGAGTGAGACTCCGACTCAAAAGACAAACAAATAAATACAGGAGCTGTTTGCCATATTTGCTATTCTCATCATGAAGGTGTGTCAAGGGTCTCTGCCAGAGACTTGTCATTCACAGCCTTGCTACGAAGTGTGGTCCCTGGCCGCCGCATTGGCATCACCCGGGAGCTTGTTAGAGATGCAGACCCAGGGAATCAACCGCGTTCTAAGCAGTTCCCCCGGGGATTCAAGTGCACATTAAAGGTGGTGACGTGGTGCTTTAGAGAGCCAGGGAATCACACACTCAGCAGCGTGAGGTTTCAAGTTCCGCTGTTTCAGTCCCTCGCTGCCCCCTATAGACCAGAATAATAACTGCAAGGGACTAACTAAAAATAGACGCTGTAGGACCCCTTCTTGTATGATCAGAGGCACATCAACACAAGTGAGAGATTCTTGAAATACCACGTGCTAAGTGCACTGCTGCTCCATTTGTAAATATGTCAAGATCTTACACCTAAAGGGAACCACAGTGTCCTCTCATGAGGGCAGTAAAAAAGAAAAATAGGAAGTCAGTCTGGGGATTTAGTTTTCTATGATTCATACAAAAGGGTGGAGAAAGCAACTTTTTAAAAAAATTATATTTTATTTTAAAGATGTGTAGTACAATTCAGGATTAGGTATACAAGTAGACATCATACGGGTAAAGTTTGGGCCTCCCTTTGGTCTCCACTTTGCCTGGTTCGAGATCAGGTACCCTTAATGATGTTGTGTCCCCCTCCCCCGCCAAACCCAGCAGTATCCCACTACTGCCAATCCCTTTCTTATAGTATTAGGGTAACTGTTTAGGGTCTGTGAAAGCATCTTTTTGAGTGACCTCACAAGCAACCTTTTCATAAGATTGAATGTCTGTGTTTTTATTTCTAGATTTTCTTAGAATAGTTCAGTGAAATACAATTCCATAACTATTGCTACTAAATCCTGAGAATTGTTGACTTTAGTGTATTCATTTAGCACATTTTCTGAAAGGAATTTGGCGCTTTTTTTCCCTGACAAGGAATGGGGACAATGGCCACAAAACCTTAATCCCACTTGGTGCCTGGAGTAGAGACAGGTAGAGTGAGTATAAGTAAGCCTGGACTGATGGGATCTGGGGCAAGAATCTCCCTGACCAATGAAGGCTCACAGACGTCTGTGCAACACTGGCCAGTGACCAGAAAAGGAATCAAGGCATGAATAATAATGATATTAATGAAAATGTCTCATGCATTTAACAAAGCTTTCCTGCAACACCTGTAAGATCATTGTTCCCAACCTGGGAGTCCACTCAAGGATCCAGGGCTCTCACAAGATCAGGGACAAGGCCACACCGGATGGGAATTTCCTGTCTTCTGTGACAGCTGCTGTGGACACCTGGCCAGATGTACCCATGGGAAAATCTTATTTCCTGTGCTTCCGCCTCTGCTGACCATCGGGGCGGGATTCCTAGCCCTCAGTCCAACTTCTGGCTGCAGAGCTAACTCACACCACTCCAGGGAGGTCAGTCCATAAGAACATTGCTTATATCGCCTTGAAGATGCCACACGAACAATGGCCACTCCCATTTTCTTGGCCCTGCAGCGCCACCTACTTTTCCCACTACTCCTCTTTAGTCATCAACCCCAACTTTTTGCCAGTCCAACATGTTCCTTTGATTCTCATCTGTCCTCTTTAAGGTCATTTATTTATTCATTACATGAATATTTGTCTGTATTGAGCAGCTTTAGGACTCCAATTACTCTCTGGTATTGGGAATGCTGTGGGCAGCAAAACAGATGAGTGCCTTCCCCTTCTAGAGCTGCACTGCCCAACACAGTAGCCACTAGCCACGTGTGGCTATTTACATTTTAATTAATCAAAAGTAAGTTAAAAATTAAAAGCCCGCCAGGCACTGTGGCTCATGCCTGTAATCCTAGCACTTTGGGAGGCCAAGACAAGAGGATTGCTTGAGCCCAGGAGTTCAAGACCAACCTCAGCAACATGGGCTATCTTGTCTCTACAAAATAAAATTTAAAATCAGCCGAGTGTGGTGGTGTGTGCCTGTAGTCCCAGCTACTGGGGAGGCTAAGGCAACAAGATTGCCGGAACCCAGGAGGTCAAGGCTGTGGTGAGTCGTGATTGTGCCACTGCACTCCAGCCTGGACAACAGAGTGAGACACAGACTAAAAGAAAAAAAAAGAAAAAATCCTCAGTTGCCAATTAATAGCCACAGTTGGCTAGTGGTTGCCGGTATGGGCCAGCACAGAGATAGAACATCATCACAGAAAGTTAAACTGGACAGCTCTGCCTTAGAGATTTTGTTCATTCTGGTAGTGGGAGATAAAAATGGCAGTTAAAACCAAGATTTATAGTAAAATATCAGGTAAAGTTTTATGGAGAAGAATAAAGCAAGTGAAGGGAAATAAACAGGAAATGATGGAATTGGGATGCAAGGACTGCTGTTGGAACCATTGGCTCTAGTAGCCATTTCCTGTTTCTTGAAATTCCTCCTTTGGCACCACGACACTGTTCTCCAATTGTCCTTCTACATCTTTGGCTAATGTCACAGGGGTGGAACAGCCCTTCTTGAGATTCTTAGAATAAGAGCTGAAAATTTCTGTAGCAACATTTTTTCACTCAACACCATTCAAATGAGATGCTGTGTCAAGAGCAAAAGTGCTAGTGTGCTCTTTTAAACGTTATAAGTAAATGAAACTAACCATTGTCTGACAGGCTTGAGGTTCCAGAAGGTTTACCTCTGTCGCTTCTCAGTAACACCACAAGGTGGCAGCAGTACTTTATAAAAACCATCTGCACCGCTAATGACTAATTCCTCATTCCCAACACAAACTTTTTGCATCTATTTATTAGAAGTGAAAAATACATCCTCGGGGGTAAAATATGGAAATGTAAAATGGCACTTATGTAATTAGCAAAAGCTACTTAAAATTACAGCATGACCCAGAACTCAAACTGGATGTGTATAGGATCCAGAATAATGGACTCATGCATTACAGATGACTATGATATGCATTAATTCACTAGTTAATCATATTAACCTTTACTGTTGAGATGTAGCCCTTTACCCAATCCTCATTTTTAAATAAATAAAAATACTTCAATTTTTTCCTCTACACATTAAAATGTAAAGGCTTTCTGGCCTTTTCTTAACTGATCAATTGATTTTCTCTCAGCTTCATGTAAAACAATAAGTGAAGAAAATCTGTACATTTGCTCCCAGTTGTGATCATGTGAGTTCAAGGCAAAGTGTTGTGTTCAACATCTGGGATTCATCATGTCTGGTGTTACCTCATCGATGGGCACACATCTTTCCCAGATGTGGAAAAAAAAAAAAGAAACCTATGAGGTTACATATGAAGTTACAAGGAAAGCAAAACAGTATCTGCACCAGTATCCGCACACTCTGCTTTTGGCTGCAGCCAGGCATGTGGGGATATTAAAGAATGCTTCTAGGTCTGATTTATCTAAATATGTGGCACACTGCACAACTGCTAGGTTGTGGGCCAAAGCCCCACCCTTTCAAGCATGAGTAAACCAGGATGCCTCCCAAGAAGGGAGTCTGGGTGAGACCTCTTTTCAGGAAAAAGAGAGAGAGAGAGAGAGACAAAGCTAGGAGTAGAGGGGTCATGGCTAAGCTAACATTTGAGGGTTAATGTAAGACATCAGTATTTGAACTCAGCTCTCCAAGGACTGCCAAGAAATACAGTCTGGAGCTTGTAGATCATGCTACAAGTTGATAAGCTTTTTAATGACATGAAATTCATTTCAAGGCAAATGGAAGACATAAATCCATGTTTCTTTGCCTCACTCCCCTCCCCTTTTTTCACAAGACTCTTCTCTAATCACAAGGTATCATGGGAGCCATTAGAACTGTACTATGTATGTATATCAATGTATGTATATCAATTTGCACTCAGAGTTATTAAAATCTTTTGATGCTTTTACATTTGGAGTCCCTCCTAAGGAACTATCATTAAATACAGAAAGAAAACCCTGATGTAGAAAAAGCTGTTTAATGCACCATTACTTAAATCATGATTTTTGGGGGGAAATATTTAAATGTGTAATAATAGGGAATGATAAAATATAGTTTGACATGTCTACATAATTGGCTTATGTGTGAAGGCCAGAAAATATAGAAAATGCTCATGAAACTAAGAGAACAAAGAAGAAAACACAGTATGCATAGCCATGACACTTATGTTTACATTTTGCACACAGAGAAGACCATAAAAGAAAAACATACCAAAATAGTAAGAGTGGTTGTTTCAAATATGATTCCAAAGGTAACTTTTCTATCCTTTTTCTTTTTGGTAGTTTCCAAATTTTAAGTGTTATGGTATAATGGAAAATATATACTTATGAAAACATTTCCTTTGAATTTCAAATTATTTCACCATTCTTTTATCTTAAAATTTATTTTTAAATGGCCATCTTAAACCAACACCCTGCACCCCAGTCTCAAACTGGTTCTTTTGCTGTTTAAGACAAAAGAAATGGGGTCAATTCTGGTCTCTGCCTGAGGGTTCTCAGACAGCTGCGGCGGGAGCAGGAGGTGGTGTGAGATGCAGAAAAGGATGCGGTGGCCCTAGTCCATGTGCCCTGACTATGGTGGCTTCTGATCATGCCATGGCTTCCATACAATGTTTAGTTATTGATTTTGAGAGAGAATATACATTTAAACATATTCTAGGTCAATGGTAACCACTCACTGAGTAAAAATTAAATAACTTCCAAAAGTGAAGGGAAAGAAAAAGCAGAGAAAAATCTGAGTAACAATAATGACAGAAGAACTATGTAAATAAAAATATATACCATACCATAAAATGACAAAACTAAGACCAAATTTATACTTTTCATAACAAGTATAAGTGCTTTAAATCTCTCTAGGTAAAGACAAAGACATATTTTGGTTCATTTACAAAATTAAATATTGTTTATAAGAGCACACATCTGCAACAAAATGGAATGGCAAAATAAAGGGCCAATTAAGATATATGAAGCACATACAAGCAAAAAGTAGGGATACAAATGTGGTTATGTGACAAAGAAAAATACAAGGTAAAGAGCCATAGGCAGGACAAGGGGTTATTTTCTATAGATAAAAGGAAAAAATCAACATAAAAAATGACAGTCATAAATACCTATAAGCAGAATACCATAGCAATGAAATGTTTAAAGCAAAACTCCCAAATGTAAGGTATAACAGACATAATCACAATTGTGCCAAGAGATTGTAGAATGGAATACAGTACCTGTCTTCGTCTTTGACAAGTGAAGTAGAAAAATATTGGGATACAGAGCATTTGAATCTGCTAGGAATATTTTATGAGCTCTATGATGGGATAATATTTTGAAACGTTAATCAGCATGCTTCCCTCCACTCTTTATCCATGATTTTTCTGCTCCCTCTTTCCCCCACACAGATAGATGTGAATCACTCACTGCAGAACTACAAGGACTGCAAATACACACTAGAATAAAAAACTGGTCTAAGCACAAGACAGAGATGTCCATGAATACTGGCACAGCATTCTGTGAACCAGGGAAGAGAAAGAGTTAGGTGAGAGCCAAGGGCCACAAGAAAAACAGCACAAGAGAACACTTGAACTTCTGCCAGTACAAGGTCCATATGCCAGAATGCCAGAGACAACAACAGTGTAATTGACAACCCTGTTGTTACTGACCTGTGAAGGTCACCAAATGCCCAAGATCCCTCAGCTCAGTGTGGTGCTTGTCTGTGCCTCAAGATTTTTCCCAGGCACCATTGGTTTCATCCCATGTAGACAACTCTGTCAAATAGTCCAGGACATTTGTTATACCCCTTCTCTAAGCAGAGGAGGCATGGGTCCTTGGGTGACTGAACGGGTGATAGTGATATCAAGGGAAAGCCTTGAGTTGCAGCTAAGCATGAATCAGAAATCTTCTTCTGAGCTGGGAGCTGGGATAAAATACACACTTTTGTTGCAGACAGATAAATTGAAAGACTGTATGCTAGAAACTGAGAATGCATATTATTTCAAACCTCTATGATACATAGGCTATAGTTAAAAAAAAACAAACAAACAACCTCCCAAGACATGTTGTTTTACAATAGTACCGCAAGTCTAGAATTTAATAAACAATGAGTAAAAATAAAAACCCCAAACCCCCTAGAAAAAATGTTCTAATAATTACCCTGAATAACATTTGGATCAAAGAGGAACTCAAAACTGTAATTACAAGTTTATTTAGAAAATAATCAGAAGATCTATGTTACTGATGAACACAAAGAATAAAGCCAAAGCTGTGCTCAGAGGAAAATTCATAGTTCTATATGTACTGATTATAAAACAAGAAAGAATAAAAGTACATAAACTACATATTCAACTAAAGAGATTAAGGAGAGCCAAATAAACTTCAGCGGGCATATGTTGTTGCTGTTTTTTAGATATATATACATTGGCTGCCTAGCCTCTGAAGCTTCTTCCTTTGTTAGGGAAACCCATCGTGGTCTGAATCTTAGAACTTGGGCACTTAGCCAATCAGATGCTGCCCCTTGGAACTTTGCAGTTGGAGTGAGTGTCTGAAAGAACAGCCTTCATTCTGATAGCCACAGCCAGCGTTCAGTGACAGAGCCTGCATATCCCAGTCAAGCTTCTCCAGGACACCCTCTGGATCTCAGCACTCAAATTCCTAGTTCCTGCTCATCCCCCCCCCCCCAGTGAGTTCCCTACATGCCTCCTGTGAGTCTTTGGGCTGCCTGGCATCCTTCTCCAATCTCTTCTTTTTCAGCTTATGTTAACTAGAGTCAGTTTCTGTTGTTAATAACCTCAAATCCCGACGTCTTCTGAACAAAGCTGAAGGAAGGAATGTATAAGGAGAAAGAAAGAAATCAATGAGAACAAAAAATCGATAGCAAAGTTGAGTAAATTAAAAATTTGTTTTAAAGACCAAACTTCAATAGGTCTAATCACTGAAAAATCACAAATACTTTTACAAAGGAAATGTGTATGAAAGATTCTGAAGTTGTAGATCATACTCTACAACTCTACATTTGATTAATGGAGATAAACCACCAAAATTAACTGAAGTAGGAAACTTAAACCAAGAAATGTCAGTGAGTGGTTCAAAACAACAAAAACAACAACAAACAACTACCCCACCCCCACTCCGCTCCCAAAGGGTACAGCGCAAGATTGGCTAGGGGGAGGTTCCTTAAAACCTGTGCTATTTAAAGCACTCTTGGGCATGGAGAAGTCAGCTCAGCACAAGCAGCTCTGGAATAGCCCAGGACAAGGGGGCCCCACCAGTAATGGTTAGCCTGCAGTGGTGCCCAATGTTATTGAGTGTGTTGGGTCTATTATGTAGACAGGTCATCTTGCTCTGCTACTCTGACCCAGCTCAGAGTCACTAAACCTCACACCTTCTAGTTCTCTATCTGTGGTGTCAGCCATAACTTGGCCAGTCAAGCCCACAGCGTTCACTCAAGTCATAATTAAATAATCCTCTGACTGGCTGATCTTATCTCAGGATCACTGCTAAGTTCACTCGTTTATTCCCGTGTTGGGAGAAGAACACTGTTGACTCCAGTCCATATCCTCCTACCATAGTGAGGAAGCCGAGGCATAAAAAGATGTAGTTAGTTGCCTGTGCTCACTAGGATGAAGTCAGGGTAGGGACTCAGCCCTGACTGGGAGTTGGGAGCCAATGGCTCACAGAGAGGCTGGGCGACTTTTGTACTGGAGAAATGCTATAGTAGAGTGAACGCCAGGGAACAGGCATAAACCAGAAGTGTCAAGGGCAGACAGGGACTGCTGGTCACCCCCGTTGGGCCCTAGTGAGGACCTGGAAAGAGGAACTTCTTTTAGGTGGAGAATGAAGGAGGAAGATGTTTGTTTTCTTCAGTGTGATGTGTGGCTAAAAGTGGGTTCTAGGTTGTGAGGTAATAATCCAGACATTGCCTCTTTCCCGCTCTATCTGGCTTCTTTCTGTCCCTACCCCAGGGAGCAGCCTCTGGTCAAGGCTGGTCTCTGAAGGTTATGCATATTCTCAATAAATACTCTTGGTGTGCAGGTGACCAAGCAAAGCTGAAAGTAATGTGGTCGTCACAGGTAATCAATGTAATTGTAAATACGGGATAGGAATTTGATTCATTGACTAGCCTGCCTATAAAACTGTTTGCTGTACTGCCCCAAAGTGTGGAAGTGCAATTTCTTTTCCCGCTGACCACATCTGTGCCTCATGTGTGGACACTTTCCTCACTGACCCACTGCCATCTGTGCCTCCTGTAGATTTTTGGGGGGGGGTTTTGGAGTTTTTCGTTTTTGAGTAGGCGTCTCCCTCTGTCACCCAGGCTGGAGTGCAGTGGCACGCTCATGGCCACCGCAGCCTCGATCTGCTGGTCTCAGGCGATCCTTCTACCTCAGCCTTCCAAGCAGCTGGAACCACAGGCATGCGCCACCACGCCTGGCTTTTTTGATTTACTGTAGAGACGAGGGTTCGCCAAGTTGCCCAGGCTGGTCTGGAACCTCTGGGCTCAGGCAATCCTTTCATCTCTGCCTCCCAAAGTGCTGGGATTACAGGCGTGAGCCACCACGCCCAGCTACCTGTAGGTTCTAATAAACCAATGTCTTTTCCCTGCTGGACCTCTGGGTGACTTCTTTGGAATATGTGAAGACCCCAACACGCAAACCCTCTCAGCTTTGGGGTTGCTGCCCTACATAGGTCTTGGGAATCCTTGGGACCTTTGGACGCCAGATTCAGAGAAGATGCTGGATCAATGGGTATAACTCTGACACGAGGGCCAACGCAGTGCTCCACGCCCCTGCCTGGGCCCCGTCCAAAGGGAAGCTCTGCAGCTGACACATCTGGTAGGGATTACCGAGGGACCTGGGTCCCTGGTCTGGTGAATTCCTCCGGGTATCCAGTGCGTTATGGCACCTTGGAGATGGTTGCTCTTAATACAGTGGGCTCAGCACTCTAGGGAGGCGAGCGCTGTATTCATTAGTAAATTACTCAATAACTCTAGGGCTCCCAGAAGAACAAAATTGTTTGGGCAGATTGCACCAAGAGCACAGCGTGGAGAAAGAAGAAAACCCCGCTGCCCATAGACCGCCTCCTCCTACCGCAGGTTCCCAGCCCGGTTGCATTTCCCTTCTCCCAGGCGTATTTTGGAGCGTCCCTGTCTTCAAAATACACCTACGGAAAATGCGCCGGAAGGAGGCGATGTTGCCTGTGAGCAAAAGCAGGTTTCGCACCAAGTCCCAGAAGCGTTGAGAGATGATCGGTCTCCCCGTACCCAATGACCGCATCAAAGCCAGATTCCTCCAGTCCCGCGCCCTGCAAGAACCACTGTGTGGCCCTGCACCCCAGACCCTCGGGAGACGTCTCCCCCCACGCCCAGCCTCCCAAGCCGGTCTTCCCCGCGGCTCAAGTGCTCCGGGTCTCCACGCAACAATAAGGCGTGGGCGGCCCCGGCGGGTTCATTTGCATACCGCCGCGGCTTGGCCAATGGGCTGCGGAGGGGCTTCGGAACGCAGTGTTGCTATCTGCGTGCGCGCGTGTGTGCGAGTGTGACAGCGGCTGTGGCTGTGGCTGTGGCCGTGGCCGTGGCCGTGGGAGGCGGGCTCGGCGGAGCCCAGCCGCTCGGGGACCGGCCCGGGCGCCCGCTTCCTCAGCGCGTCGCGGCCGCGTGGCCCGGCCAAGCCCTGAGACCACCCCGCCCTGGCCGGTCGCAGTCGCGATGTCGGTGGCCGGGCTGAAGAAGCAGTTTCACAAAGCCAGCCAGGTAGGGAAGCACAGAGGAGGGAGGGAGAGAGGGAGGGCGAGAGACTAGGAGACTGGGGCCCCCGGAGGCTCCAGGGCCTTTGGGACTCTAGCTCCCTGAAGGGCCGCTCTGGGGGTTCATTTCTTCCCGCCGAGGGCGCGAGGGTGGGGTGAGGGCCGCCTGCTCTCTCCTCGGCTTCTTGGCGCCTCCTCCTTCCCGGTCCCCGACTCCCCCCAGCTTTACCCTGGGCCGCTGTAAATCTGAGAGGTTCTGCGGAGGAGGGAGGGAGAGAGAGTGGGCGTGGGGAGGCCTCCTCTCGGGACGCGCGCTGGGAAGAGGACCATAGGGAGCACGATGCCGGCGGGGCCTCGAGTCCCCAGCCGTTTGGTCCGGAGCGCCTCCTGGGGGACACATCCTGCCGCCTCCCGGCGGCCGCGCGGGCACCGGCGTCTCCGGGGATGCCGTGTACTTGGCGCTTGGCTGGGCCCCGAGCGCGCCTGGAAATGGACCCAGCTGGACTGTGCCTGCTCCCCCGGCTGGGGCTCCGCTGTGGTCCTTCCCTCCCCACCGTCTTCCCTGCGTTGGCCCGGAGGGGCCAGGCACCAGGCTTCTGCTCTCAAAGAGCTAACAGTCTGGTAGGGAGACACAGAGACAGACATGTAAACAAACAGTGCTAGACACACCTCCGCGCGCAGAGGATGGCAGATAACACAGTGGGGACGGCAGGGAGAGCTTCCCGGAGGAGGAGACATGTCATCTGAGAATTAAGTATGAGAAGGAATTGTGGTGGGGGGTGGCATGGGAGGAAAGGACGTTCTGAGCAGAGAAAACAAACAGGGAGACATGAAAATGATGTGCGTGCGTGTGTTTGTGTGTGTGTGTTGACAAGCAAATTTGTTTTCCGACATCGCAGGCTCTTCCAGCTATGGCAGAGCTCATATTCATATTGTAGAACCTATTACCTACCAGCACCAATGGATCCGTTGCTCCGCCCACCTCCCCCTCCCAGGTCCAGTTTTGCTAGGGCCAGTGTAGACAGATTTCATTCAGAATCCACATTTTTGACGAAATTTCATCCTGCTTCTCCCACAAATTGGCGCGTGAAAAGCAGCTGTAATTAGAAGAGTCTCTTCTGCTAATCTCAGTCCCAGGCTGAAAGGCACTGCTGTCCCCTCACTCACATCCCTTCCTCGAGGAAACTGGGTGATGCTGTTTCTGGCTGGGTGCACGGGGTGGACAGTGGAGCTATTCAGGGTGGAAAGGAGCCCTGGGGGAGGGGCCAATTGGATGAGGACAGAGATGGTGGATTCACCATTGCACCCTGGCACTTTGAGAGGTCTTTGGGACATCCGTGTCACTGGCCTGGAGTCTGGTGCATATTCCGCCCTGGGACTCAAGAGGTCAGGCCAAGACTGGAGCTACAGATTTTGCGGGTATTCCAGCCTACACTAATATTTAAAAATGTAAGTGTGGACAAAAGTGAGAAAATGCACAGTGAGCTAAAGACAGATTCTAGGGAACACCCACATTTAGGAACAATGTTTAGCCTAGTACTTGATGAGCAGTGACCACTCAATGAATACTGATTGAATTAATGAAATTTTGGGGTGGCACAACACGAGAAAGAAAGAACTAGAAGAGTACAGGAGAGAGAACACCATGGAAACGGGGTAGGGATTTAAAGGCAGGAGTGATCAACAAGCGCTCTGGGAGCTGGGTGGGTATTGAGGAATGTTCTCAGCTTGGTCAGCTGGGAGACTGAGGGCCATTGTGGGTAGGACAGGGCCAGAGCTATTGCTGGCTGTGCTTGTCACACTCCTTTCTTAGCATGGGCAGGGACTGAACTTCCTCCTTTGGAAATTTCTCTTTTATTGGGTATTGATTTCATAGGAGCAAATCTCAGAGATAACCAAGACGTATTCCTTGGATGATTTATGTTGGTTTCTGACCACTAACCAGAGTGAATGGTTGAAATCCTCAGAAGTTATTGGAGTTGGAGAACTATTTTGCTAGTGATGAGTAGTTTGGTTTAACTACCCGTAATTATAGTCCATTACAAATGAAATGAGCAGAGGGTCTAATTGAGTCTCTCTCTCTCTCTCTCTTTTTTTGGCTGAAATAATTTGTGACTTTATCTGAAGGGAGAGACATCACAGATTCTCTCTAGGCTTCCTAACCACATTTTGTGGGTAAAGTACTCAATAGACACATTTAAATCTGTTCTAGGAGGCTTTCTAAGAAATCTTGCAGTGTAACAGGTTTGATGGAGGTGGTAGACTGGGTTTAATAGAATAAGAGAGAATACAATAATAAAAAATGCCAGATGTTGTTCTCAGAAAACATTTTAACAGCGGGTTTTAATTCATACAGGACTTTCCCAGGGCAGTGGAAGGGAGCCCCAGAATACATCAATGGCTAAATAATTCGCAGAGTTCTAGATCTGGCTCAGTCACTGACCAGCTCTGTGACCTTGGGAATGTGACTTAGCCCATCTGGACCTTGGTTTTCTGTCTGTATTATGAATTAGGGAATTTAGAAGCTGTGCCCATGTTATGAAATTGTGGTGATTGGCTGCTCAACTCTGTGAGTACACTGAAAACCATTGGATTGTACACATTAATGGGTGAATTGTATGGCGTGAGAATTATATCTCAATAAAGTATATATACTATATGTATGTATATGTGTGTATACATATACACACATATATCTCAATACTGAATCATTATTATTATTATTTTGAATTGGAGTCTCACTCTGTCACCCAGGCTGGAATGCAGTGGCATGATCACAGCTCACTGTAGCCTCGATCTCCCAGGCTCAGGTGATCCTTCTGCCCCAGCCTCCCAAGTAGCTGGGACTACAGGCACATGTCACCATGCCT
The DNA here is from genome assembly GCA_963574415.1 of Tarsius wallacei. Lineage (NCBI taxonomy): Eukaryota > Metazoa > Chordata > Mammalia > Primates > Tarsiidae > Tarsius > Tarsius wallacei. Next base: position 13,248 of record CAUYQG010209117.1, read on the forward strand.
GAGCAATTTTTTGATTTTTTAAAAAAAATAGAGACAAGGTCTCTATATTGCCTAGGCTGGTCTTGAACTTCTGGGCTCAAGCAGTCCTCTAATCTTGGCCTCCCAAAGTGCTGGGATTATAGGTGTGAACCACTGCTTCCAGCCTCAATTCTGAAATTTTTGAGTAATTCACTTAAAGCATTTTTTAAAAAGACAAAGATAATAAAGTGGATCTTTTATAGATAAGGGAACCAGGACCATGGCAAACAGATTATTTTTCTCAACGACAGGCAAGGTAGAATTACTTATAGCCTGATACTGCTTTTCCCCTGATACCTTGCCTATCTCTGAGAAAAAAACAATCTCCTTACTTTACAGATAACGAAGAACTGTAAACCCCAGGGATTATGCATCATTTTGGCAGTGCATGAAGACCAACAGGAAAGAGGAAGAAATAAACTAAAATGAGAAGGGTATAAGTTGAGTCAGTAACAAAATTTAATGAATTCTTTGCTTCAACATTTGGGACTAGAACCCAAGTTTCCTGAGTTTGCAACTGAGTACTTTTTTTTCTCTTGACAAGATTTTAAAATAGAACTGTTCACTTTTCTGTGGGGATACAGCTTGAGCTATTAGAAATAAATACAAATAAAATAAATGCAAAATAGCTTAGAGATGGCATTGTGGTTTCTTGTTAAATGTGGTGTTTGACCAATAAAAATAGAGCTTACAATAATTATGTTAGTGTTACCACCCACTGATCTGTATTTGTTATGCTTATTTCATAGTAATGCTATTGTTGGTGAAGGAGGCTCAGGCCACACCTGTGTGTGCTATAACCTGGAAACTGTACTCATTGCCATTTATTTCCATTTCTGGACCTCACTGTCCTCCAGGGGCCTTGCTCCACATCCTATAAGTCTAGGGACCAGTTTCATCTCTCTTCTTTTTCTTCTTCTCTCTCAAGACGAACCATCTAGTGATGATACCCTTGTGAATGCCATGTTAAATTTACATCTTTTGTCCTTATGTAGCAGGGCCCTTTAACCCCTGCCATGTGACCCAGCAACATAGTAGGGAAAGAGAGCCCCTAACACTACTTTTTTTGGTAACTTCCCCCCTTTCTCTTTTAATGCATTAGCCAGAAAAAAATAAGTGGTCACAAGGGACCTAGATAGATTCCCTGTGATCACTGACTGTACAGGCTGACCATTTATGGGGAAATGCTTCAGAGAAGGATTTTCTTTGTAAATTATGAGATTCTCTAGGGAGGCAATGAATGTCTCTTGTTTCACTATCTCATCAGAGAGAAAGATAAAAATGCACTTTGCAAAATCCATAATGGTTTGTTTTTTCTCGTAGTTGCATCAGAAAATATATTAAAGCAGAACATTCTTGCTGCTTTTCACATAGATTGCTTGGTACATTAATCCCTAATCAATGTGTTTTTTTTTTAAGTCAAGGTGTGAAGATATATGTTCAAACCAAATTGATTTTGATTTTTTAAGTATCTGAAGGATAATCCAAACACTTATTACCACTTGTGACTTTTTTGTTCTAGAAAGTAAAGGTAACTCAGGGAATCACTTGGAATTTGATTTAAACATGCATTTGAAAGCATGGATTTTTTCCTATTTCTTTAGTTTAATTTTCCAGCATTTTTAATAAATTGAATGTAAATTACATTTTCCAAAATTAAGTGTATGAGGAATTGTCTCATGTGTACTTGGGGAAGCTATTATTGGCATGCTTTACCCAGAAAATAAAACTGTCAGTAAGCAGAACTGTCACACTACTTTATTTGGCTAAATCATTGGTGACTATATTTTGGAGATTCTATATCAGCAAAATGTGGATAGTTGGATTTTGCTTTTCATAAAAACCTGGGCAAGTGTTGAGGTGAGGGGAAGAGTCTGGAGGAAGTACTAGGGATGAGATCAGGGAGACACTGTTGCAGTTCTAACTATTTCAGTTCTTTGAAATGCCTTCCCCATGGCTCTTTATTTCCAGTTCCCAGGGTCATCCTCCCATCCTCTCATGTTTTGACCACACACAGCACCAGCATCCAGTGACTTTCCTGAGCCTGGCATTGTTCCTCCCAACTTTGGAATTCACTGGATGATCCAGGTTGGGGGGGGGGGGGGGGGGGGGGGGGGGGGGGGGGGGCGCCCGGGGCGGGCCGGGGGC